>ML807193.1:0-32747 GCA_009831015.1 Picea engelmannii
ACAGATGGATCAAAACTTGAGGCGTTGGGACAACAATCCGGAGGAGGATAATTTGGAGGATGGAGTATTGCTTTTAGAGCAATTGGAGGGTGTTCTTTTGGACGATGATGATCATGTTGAGATGCCACCCCCATCTAGTGCCAAGGTCCCCATGTCCAGGATTCCAGCTATAGTAGTAGGGGCTTCATCTTCAGCTTCGTCGTAGCCGTCTGCATCTACTTCTGCACTACCACCACGGAGGCCCACGCGGTACCCACGGTGGTGGAAGGAGGACCTGATAGTTGTTTACAATTTGATGATTCTCCTTTTTCATTACTTTATATGTCATAGTATATAGATGGTAGATACATAGTATTTGGCAACTAGCTGAGACTTCAGTTTAATCTTTAAACTTTATTGTTTTGGACCTTTCGGTCTTCATAGTAACTTCAGTGTAGATGGCCTATTTTGTAAACATAACTATTTGGTCATGACTCATGTTATTGTTGACAGTTTTTGGATATATGATTTCATTTCATAAGTTTATGGTTTATGATCATGTTAGAATCTAGATGGTTGATGCTCGAATGATTAATCATTGATGAACTATGTAGCATGGATGCCATTTCTATCTATATTGATGTTCAAAATTCAAATATGCATGTTTTCATATATTCTGCAGCTAATTTGTCTTTCTACATATTTTTTTGAATATAAATGCAATATATATATATATATATATATATATATATATATATATAAAACAGACGCTTCCCGGATGCTTCGCTTTCGAGGATTTTTGGAAAATGCCGCTTCCGACGCTCCCGCTTTTGGCAACACTGGTGTATCTTCCATGATCTTATGGAAATAATGGGACCAAATGTGACTTCTTTTGGTCCTTTAGGTTCTTGAAGGGAAAATATGTACTATGTACAAGTTTCTGGATATATTAGGATGAATTTTCTCCCTTGGTTGATTTTGATCACTCAAATAGTGGCCACTGGCATTAGACCACAATTCTATGGGTTATTAATGAAGCTCTTATGGACCGTGTTGACCACCTATTTCGACTAGGGGTCAACTCCATGTTCCATGAAGATATGTACCTAGTGGTACAACCATTTTGAAGATTTTTTCTCAATAGGGAAATTTTTGCCCCCGGCATGCTTTTCTATGTAATCGGAATTTCCGCTCCCTTGCGTGGAATAATATTGTAATATGTTAGCATGAGTCAATTTTTGTCTAGTTACCTAGAACTTTATCATTAGGGAAGTCCTTTCATCGAGCGTTTTTTTTCCTCAGGTAATTAACCTTGCTTAACTACAATTTTAATTATCCTTGAGTTTTTCACTCACAATAATTCTCCAAAGTGGTGAAAGGTGTTCTAATGATCGAGCCCAAGGGGTTACTAAGGTCTAGAAGTGTTATAAATGACCATGCTAGACATCTCCAAGAGTCTTGCGGAATTCCGTTAAGTTTTGATAAGATTTTTAAATAATTAAAATTTTCGCAAATTAGGGATTTTTAATTATTTTTGATGTAAAATGTAAAAAAGTGGTCCTTGGGGATTTTGTATAGGGGTATGAGTACTCAAATCAAATGGTTTATGAACCCCTACACCCTTGGACCAAGTCTCAGCTCATTTGGACAAGTTTTGCTAGGCCATTGTCCATGAGGAGTCCAAGTTGGTAAAAAATCGGTATGTAATTGGCTTAATTAAAATAGCCAAATTTTGTAAAAGTCACTAAAATCATGAGAGAGTGGGAAAATGATCCCAAATGTATTTCCTAAGTTGGAAAAATGATTTTCAACTTAGAAAGACCCCCTTTGCTTAGCCAACAACCCAAAATGACCATCTCCTTAGAAGAGGGACGCCCCCCTTGCTCATAAACTCATGGGAAATTAAAAATATATCATGAGGGCCCCCCAAAATTTGGTAGTACCCCCCATTGACCCTAACTTTACTTTTGATGAGTGGGAAAGGTGTTTTCCCCTTTCCCCACTCATCCCTCAATTTGCTCACTAACCCTAAAAGTGCGCCCCCTTTGAAGAGACCCTCCCCCATTGGATGGATGACACTTGGAGCTCATCCAAGTGGGGTCTCTCCCCTTTCTCATCTATAAAAGAGACCCTCTCCTCCTTATTTCATCATCATCTCTTGGAGCAAGTCTATTATGCCAAAATTTCTCTCATTTTTTCCCCCTCTCTCATGTTTTCATGTGTAAATCTTGCTACCAGTATTTGTAGCAACATTTTGTGGATAATAAAGGAAGCTTTGGAGAATCTATTGTGTGCATTGAGAGTCTTCTTGATGCTCTTCATGGTGGTTGTGAGGTGATATTGTGCATTTCTTTTCTTGTATTTTCTTGCATTCACTAGTTTAGCTTGGAGGCCCAAGCAAAGTATTTTGCTTGGGAGTAATTAGTGGTAGTATTACTATTAATTTTGTGATAGTTTCTTTTCAAGCTTGCAAAGTATTTTGTATGCTTCTTTAGATGCTCTCACCTCCTTGTGTCTTGTGTAGCAAGAGACATACATGTATGCAGGTCACTAGAGGATTGAAGGAGTGATTTTTAGAGTGGAAAACTCACTCATTCAGTCAACCAAAGTTTCCATTGTTTTCCCCCTTTGTATCCACCATTCTTCTTTCTTTCATAGGCACTTATTTGCTCTATAATGGTCATTTAAACTCATTTATATTTTCAGATTTCTCTACATAAGTCTATGTTTCATTGGGCTAACAAAAGTTAACAAGTCATTGATTTTTGTAGCATTTTCTAGCAAGAAACTCCTTGTTGATTTTTATGCAGATTTTTAACTACAAGGAAGAAGTGTTATTTGTTTTGAGCCCCCAAGGCATTCCAAAGGCATTCTAAATTTGGGATATCAAATCTCTCTTCATCTCCCTCTTCTAAAGTGTTGTAAGCAACCCAAAGAGAGTCTCTTGGGTTGCCTTCTCTCATAAAAGATAAAAATCTGATATTGTAATAATTTAGGAAAATTTGCCCACACATTGCAAAGAGATTGGCCTAAGCCATCCTTGCAAAATCGTGAAGGCTAGAGTTAGATTAATTTTTCTTGCATTTCCTTTATTACACCCACCTTGGCCAAAATGGTAGGCTAGTCCTCCACTTGTGCCATTGTTGTGGGGTTGCTCATTTATTTCCAAGTCTTTTAATTTTCTTTCAGTAATACCCAACTTGGCCAAAATGGTAGGCTAGTCCTCCCCTTGTGCCATTGTTGTGGTTGCTTTTTGCTTTCAAGTAATTTTAATTCTTTTATCACACCCACCTTGGCCAAAACGGTAGGCTAGTCCTCCACTTGTGCCATTGTTGTGAGGTTGTAATTTAAATTTTCAAGTCATTTCAATTGTTGCTAAAGTAATCAAATTTGTGCTCTATCTCTGCCCCGTATTCTCTCCCCTTGCCACTTTGTGGATCCTAGGTGACAATAAAGGGCAAAGGTTTGGAATTTAGTAACTAGGCATCCAATTTTTATTGCTTCAATCACCAAAAAGGGTGACTTGGGAGGCTACAGGGGGTGTAAGTTGAGGACGGTTTCATAGCACTAGGTGTCCTCCTTGCTTGAGTGCCCAAACACTTCGGATTTGACCTGTGGAGCTAGGGAAGGGCCTTGTTTTCCCTTCTTATTGAGGACCCAACAATTCCTTTTGGTTGAGGGAATAACAATTTGGGGTAGTCACATAGTCTAGGCTTGTATCTATCACACATTAATTCCCCTAATCAAAGAGAGACTTAAAACTTATTAAAATTAACCTACACACTACTTTCACAACATTGCACTTCAAGTTCTCAAAGCTATTTCAATTTCCTCAAGTTGTGCAAATTTACACTTCAAGCAATTTTCTTTTCATGCAATCCTAATTTCCAAGTAATTTAATGTTTTGAGTCACTTTCTCTCATTGCGGATGTTTACATATACTAAAGCACCTCTATTTTTATAAGCATTCTTTATTCATTTAGAGATATTTGTACAAAGCTAGCATTCTTTTCACTATGTAACCCATTGTGTAGACATTTCACTATCTAATTTGTGGTTGTATAATCATTTACTTGTTCATTCATTGTAAATCTATATACCTCATGTTGTATTTCAATTTGTAGGTAGTATTCATATTTGATTTAAAAGTGCAAAGTAATTTCTTTTATTTATTGTGAATATCTTGTAGCAACATTCACTTTTGTATAATTGCAATTTGTTGTATAAATCTTATTGACTCCATTTACCCATCTTTAGGGACTAGTCTTAGTATAACTTGTAGATCAAGGGGTTTGCTTGTCATTAAAGATTTGCATTTGCATGGTTGCTTGTCATTGGGTTGGGTTTCCCTAGCCTAAGAACTAAAATTAACTCCTAGATCATCTAATCAAACTTAACATAGCAAGTAGGGTCTACCACCCTTGGCTTCCCTAGGAGTGAGCCCAGACGGAAGAGGTCTAGATCGAGGTGATAGTGGGTCTAGACTTAGGCTTGTGCCTCTAAGGACACACCAAGTGGGTTGGAGACTTCTCCACGTTAGTAGGCGTATATAAGGATGGCAACAGACCGTGAGTGTGAATAAAGATTACAAATGGGATTGAGTAACAACAAATGAGAAAGGAGTTATATAATTTGAATTTGATAGCAAGGGCTGGTTTCAATTGAGCATTGTTTTGGAGTTATTGCCGTAGGCTAAAGATTCTACGAAATGGAGATTTTTTCTGAGGATATTTGCCCGAAATCCGGCAAGAAATTGTTGGATTCGTAGATTTAAGTGATTATTTCTGTAAAATCCGAGTGCCCTGGGAGTTTTTCAGCATGCTGAATCCATTTATGCATTTAGAAATGGATTCTGAACAACAAAAAATAGTGATTAGTATAAATTTATATCGCCCGATTCTGGCGAAAAAAGCCATTTCATAGAAGAGCTAGCCAACGCTGGAGTTATATGCTAATAACTTTGTGTACTTTCTGATAGGTTAGTCTAGGCTGTAGCCTTATATTTAAAATGGCAATGGTTAAGCTGTCTAGCAGTCACTCTAAAATAGTAGAAATAGCTTCAATGTAGAGTTGCATGTAAAATGTGTAGTCAATCCTTGGAATGTAGACCCTGGTAAACTTGAGGCTGGTTGTACATTACTGTTGTATCATACATTTTTCCTTTGTTAATATAAACAACATTTTTCGAATCACTATTAGTGCAAAAAAGAGGCAGATGAATTTAACCAAACAATTTTTACTATATTTATTTAAGAGGAAAACCTATCAATTTAATTTTTTTTAGGTAATATAAAACGTGTCTATCTTCAAGTGCTTCATATTCATGCCAAGTCTTCTCCTTTTCTACAGTTCGACCTATTTAGTTTCATGAGAGATGTTTCATGTAGGCATTCCTTGAGGGAGAGCGTGCCATATATTTGACAGAAAAGACAAGAACTGAACTTCTCCAGTCTGCAGCTGAGAGAATCACCACACGATATAATGAGTTAGCATGGGAACTTGTGACAGTGGTATGTTTTTTTCTATTGTCATTGTTTTATTTTTCTTTTGTTAGCTTTTCATTCCAAAAATTAGTTTCTCAAATTGCTCTCTTGACTATTGTAGGCAAGAAAGACAGAATCTTCACTGCAACGTATAAGGCAGGGTGCTCAAAGAAGGGGAGGTGCTGGCACAGATTCCTCAGATGGCAATATCTCTGACACCGACAAGATCTGCATGCAATTGTTTCTTGATGTTCAGGTATCTTAGTCATGGCTTGCTTATTATTTTTATGAATGATATGACCATAGGTGGCATTGTGTGATATAATTCTTAGTTTTGGCCTTCCTTCATGCCTTTTCTAGACTTTCTATATATCAGGTATTTGCATTGCAACATTTAAACATGACCATTTGACTTTTCTCTTCTGTAGTGAGACCCTTGTCTAAACTTTCTCCATCGAGGATAGAAAATATAATGGTTTATAAATGACCATTATACCTCCCAATTTTTGGTCGTATATAGAGTAGTAAAAGTGAGTTTATGGATGCAGTATGTGTTTTGAATCTACACACATAGGCTAAATGTTAATTACGCTTCTATGAATTTTGTTTTCATTTCAATAACAATTAGAAGATAATTCACCAGTGTTACCAACATCGCGATATTATCTCCAACATTGCAATATTATCGTATTTTGGAGGGCTGGTGATATTTTCCTGATATTTTTTGATATGTTAGTTTTGCCAACATTTTCCAATATTTTCCCTGATGTTTCCGATATTTTCTTTTCCGGACCCTTGGCGATATTTTCAATGACACGATGTTGGTACACTGATAATTATCGATGTTAGTTGTATCTTTCTTACTGTTAAATTAGTGTTTAAAAAAATTGTTGATATGTCTGGTGACATGTAATTGCTTAAAATTGGTAACAGTTTGCATTTGTGTTATTCTGAAATATTTCATAGTGAAGTCTCTGTGGAAGAATCAGTGTTGCATATATCCATCATTTCTCCATATTTTTCTGATTTTCAAGCTTTTTCAGGTTGCCATTTTTCTCAGAGTTTTTCAGGGCCTATACTTGTTGATATTTTCTGATGTTTTACTTTTCACCCATAGTTCTGATAATTCAGATTTAGTGCGCAAATTAGGGAGTATGATGTGGATACTGTTATCTTGGACTTGGGGTTTGATGTGAATGCTTTACCTAAGCAGAGATGGGAGATGATGGGCCAACCCAAGCTTAGTATGATCTCTTGTTCAGATAAGGCTCGCGAATCAGCACAAAATAGTACCGATTGGTCGTTTGACAGGAGTACCTGTGAATATAGATGGGGTGCGTAGCATGGTAGACTTTGAAGTTATTGAGATCATGGATGACAGTCAACCATATCTAGCACTGATGGGACTGGAATGAGATTTTGATAAACAAGCGATCATTAACTTGAAGAGGAGGGAGATGATATTTGAAGTTGGAGAGTTGAAGGTTACTACACCATTGGACCCAATAGAAGGAAAGAGATACATACAACCAGCCAAAGGAAATGACATTGACAACTTGTATAACATGACTGCGCAGATGGATGATTATGTAAACCCCACTGCAGATGGTGTGTTAAGTTAGAGAAGTATTAGCTCGTGTGCATCAGATTCTGAAGAAGGTCTAGAGCATTGGCAGCAGAGAATGCATGAAGTCTCAATTAGACGATGTGCACGCATAACCCGATCCTTGCGTTGGATTGGAACAAAATTATGTGATCCACCCAGGTATGATGGATTGACTGATATAAGTTTGTTTGTGAAGGCATTTGAGTTGCAGGTACCTGGACAACAAAGGCTGTTGGCACTCGATGTTGTCGTAAAAGCGACTCCAGCTAGATGGTGGGTTGCGCACAAAGAAGGAAGGAAAGACTGGTCACAGTGTAGAAGACTAATGCAAGTAAGGTTTGGTACCGGGGGAGAAAATATTGCGCAAAAGTATACAAGAGAGAGCGATCCAGTAGGTCACGTTGAGCGGTGCAGGACTTTATGGAGTTCAGTACCAGAAACATAATGGACGCACAGATTTATACATACACTGGACACAATTATGAAGAACTGGTATTTGGAATTAGAAATGCGCAAAGAGACAGCAAGATGGGAAAAGTTGGCTTAGAGGTTCAAAGTCACATTTATGTTTGAACATGAATCTCCATCAATAGATGCAATGCTATAGTCTATTCGAACTAAGATCTTCTCAGAAGAAGGGCCGATGGAGGTGGCACCAGTGTGCAGTGCGCACAGAGCTACTATGACTATCCATGAGTTATTGGAGTGCTACAATGTGGTTAAGAAAGAACATGATGAAGAAGATCCCAGGAGTGTGCAAATACCCGAGACAGAAGGAGAACGGGCAGTAGAAGGGCTAGAGCTTGAATCTGTCGCATACACCCAATTGATAAAGACGTGGAAGGTAAACATTGGGACGACAGAGAATTCGAAGTTTGCACATATAGGGGATTACTAGAGTGATGAGACAGTCGAGAAGATTGCAGACTTGTTGCACGAATATTAGGACCTATTCCCAATGACATTTTTAGAGATGAAGGGGATAGCAGGGGACTTAGGTGAGATGAAGATTCCGCTGAAGCCGGGAGCTAAGCCAGTATGACAGAGACCATACAGGTTAAATCCGAAGTGCAAGGAAAAGGTGAAAGTCGAAATAGATTAGATGTTGGACACAAGAATCATTGAACCGGTAGAAGAATCCGAGTGGATCAGTGCAATGGTAGTACATGACAAGAAGACAGGAGGAATCAAGATCTGCATGGATCTGAGGAAGTTGAATGACGCGTGTTTACATGAACCATTTCCAACACCATTCACAGATGAGGTACTAGAGAACGTAAGAGGCCATGAAACTTATTCTTTTATAGATGGATTCTCGGGGTACCATCAAATACAAATTGCGTAGGAGGATTGACAAAAGACTACTTTTGCGACAATGGTAGAGTTATTAGTATACAAATATGCCCTTTGGACTGAAGAATGCCCCTGCAGTGTTTTCCAGAGTTGTGGTTGCAGCGTTCAAGGAATTTATTCATAAGGTCCTTGAAGTATACCTGGATGATTGGATTGTGTTCAGTCTACTGAAGGATCACATAGAATTACTCAGACTAATGTTGGATCGGTGTAGTTAGTGTCAGATTTCGCTGAACTTGAAGAAGTGTATTTTTTGCGCACCGATTGGAATTTTGTTGGGACATGTAGTTTGCAAACAAGGATTACTAGTAGATCCAACCAAGATTGCAGTAATTCTGGATTTAGAACCACCTACATCAGTCAAACAACTGAGGGAAACTCTGGGTCATACAGGCTATTACAGGAAATTTATCAAAGGATATGCAAAGATCACAACTCCAATGGAAAATTTGTTGAAGAAGGAAACAAAGTTTCAATGGAATGAGGACTGTCAGAAGGGTTTGCATACCTTAAAGAAAAAACTAGTGACCGCACCGATTCTGATCTTTCTAGATTGGAACAAGGAGTTCCATGTACATGTAGATGCATTGTCCATAGCGTTGGGTGCAATACTATCCCAACCAGGGGAGGGAGACATAGATCACCCAATTGCTTTTGCAAGCAGGAAGTTGTTCATAGCAGAGAAGAATTATACTACCATGGAGCGAGAAGGTTGGCAATGGTCTATGCGCTACAAAATTTCAGACATTAGTTATTGGGGTCTCACTTTAAGATGTACACAGACCATTCTGCATTATAATACTTAGTGAACATGCCAGTGTTGGGTGGGAGAATATGCAGATGGTTATTATTGTTTCAAGAATATGATTTTGAGGTTGTAGTGAAACCAGGGAAGCTGAATGCAGGACCATATCATCTATCGTGCATACTATCAAGAGAAGATGCAGACAATTTAGATGACAACTTCCTAGATGAACAACTATTTGTAGTTAAGATGGTGGATGATTACTTCTCGGACATCGTGTAGTTTCTAAGTACAGGTATAGCTCCATTAGATATGATGGTTTGCATAAGAAACAACTGGTAGTGAAAGCAATAGATTATCAGTTGATTGCAGAGAATTTATACAAGTTGGGTGTAGATGGAATATTGAGACACTGTTGGAACATGAAAGACCGATGATACTTGAAGAAGCGCATGATGGGATTGCAGGAGGACATTATGCAGGGAGAGAAACGATTTTGTGCGCAGGGCTTTGGTGGCCCACACTTCACAAAGATGCTAAGGAATACTGTCAGTCATGCGATGTATGTCAAAGAGTGGGAAAACCATCCAAGAGGGATGAAATGCCTTTGAATCTACATCTTACATTACAAGCATTCGATAAATGGGCCATAGACTTTGTGGGGCCAATCAACCCACAAGCCAAAAGATTACGGGCAAGGTACATAATCACTGCAACATAGTATTTGACAAGATGGGCAGCAACAACCCCTGTTACAGATTGCACCGCAGAGATTGCTGCACGATTTTTGTTTGAGAATGTAGTCACACAATTTGGATGCCCATGCATCTTACTTAGTGATCAAGGAACACACTTTCTGAATAAGACAATTGCAACATTGACTGAGGAGTTTCAAATTCATCATCAAAAGAGTACCTCGTATCATCCTCATGCTAATGGGATAGTGGAAACTTTCAAGAAAATCCTGGAGAATGCCTTGAAAAAAATCTACGATGTAGGGATAGATGATTGGGACTTAAGAGTTCCTGCAGTGTTATGGGCCTATGGGACAAGTAAAACGTTGACAGGATGGACACCTTTCAGGTTGGTCTATGGACACGAAGAAGTGATGCCAATGGAGGTTATTCTACCTAGCCTGTGCATTGCAACAATCACTGATCTTTCAGACTCTTACGTAGTAGAGGAGAGACTATCACAGTTAGTACAACTTGAAGATCGGTTTGTTGCAGGTTTCCATCAACAAGTTCAGAAGGCAAGAGAGAAGGCATGGCATGATCGACACATTAAACAGAAAAAGATTCAAGTGGGAGATTTGGTATTACTCTATGAAAACAAGTTCATGCAACATCTAGGAAAGTTTAGAATGCACTAGTTAGGACCCTATGTGATTCAACATATGACGGGATAGGTGTTGCGCAATTGGAAATTCTGAATGGAGAAGTCCTTGGAGGAATGGTGAATGGAAGTAATAGAGACAATTGACAGTCTGCACAGTAATCTGGGCTGTGCCAGAACACATGTATCATAGTAACTATACTATAGTAGGAAGATAAAACACTTAAAAACACATAAAAAGTAGAAAAAGGAAGAAAAACAAATAAAAAGTAGATATAGAAAAAGAAAAAGATTATAGAGTACTAAGGCATAGGAACTTGCGTAGAAGGAAGGAGTATCGCGCATCAGGATGGAACTGTACCGAATAAGAAAATAATACATAGAAGAAAAAAACTGCGAAGTAAACAGATGCAAAAGAAAGAATAGTTGCATATTTTGGCGATGACAAGACCGTTGGAAGCATTAAAGCACGAAAACAATGATGATAATATGGTAATGATAGGTCATAATGACGTCGTATAATCTTAAATGGTAAAAGCCGCCATAAATCATGATAGATTGGCAGTACGAGGGAAAAATCACATGACGGATGTGGTAATAAAGATGCATTTATTTAACCACTCATCAACCCCATTGACGGATTGGACAAGTTAGTTAAGGAAGAGACATGCACAGTTGGCAAGGAGGGAAAAAAGCAATCAGAGGTCGTTATGCATAAATCATTGTGACTAAGAGATGCATGTAAGAGAGAGCAAACCAGAGCGAACCCAAGTGACTCAGATCCGAACTACAACTACCACAGAACAACCACAAAGCAAGGAAAGGAACTTGTCACATAGAACAATGGCCTCGCCGAAAGTTGGAGCACCATCAACAATGGCACAAAGGCAATCAAAATGACCAACATATGCACTAGAGGTTGAGGAAGTACCCGAAGCTTCGGCTTCGGTTTCACAGGAAAGCTTCCACAAGGATTATATTCCACCAAGGAAAGACGTTGTGCCTCATGTCAAAGTACCAGCTGATGCGAAATACCCACTAATAACAACACCAGTCCCACCTGGTGTGAGTGTGGAAGGAGACATGCTTGGCAAGGTAGCCGCTCTCAAACTTGTCGACCATGATATCATAGACGAGCAGAAGTTCCTCGAGCTAGCCAGGGAAAAGTATTTGTGCACTAGGAGCGTACCGGGCACAAGAGAGATATTGTTGGAAACACGAATGTGGGCAACAGGGCTCGAGAAGTCGGTAATACTGAACCTCTTGGAGATCCCACACTTCAGACACAACTTGGAAATGAATTCTTGCAGTACGTTATTGCTTAGCTGCGTCCATGGAGGGACATTGTGGCTTGACCCACCGGTGTCAATTGACACTGCATTGATTGCGCAGATTACAGGGCTACCGAAAGTGGGAGAGGATCCGACCATTTTGTTCAACCAGGTAGGGGAGAGAGCCTTATCAAAATCAATGAAGGAAAAATTCCACACTCTCAGGGGGAAAGGGGGATTGGATGTTGCGAACATCAATGATAGTGGTGTTCGGTTTGCAATGCAAGTATTTAAAGGACGAAGTACCGGCTGCAGTGATCGCAGCTGCAAAAAAGTGCTCAGAAGGGAAGGGGTCCAAATGAACTGGGCCACCTTCTCGGTGAACCAATTTTTGCAGACTGTATAGAGGCCCAGGAGAAGGGTACACAATTTCACTATGCATGGTTTTTTATTTTGATTGCATTGGTAGGATGGCAGGAACCGAGCTACTACCAACGCATGGGAACAATCGGTAGAGGTAATATGACCGCACGGTATGCCAACTTATGGCATACGACGGTCAAAAGGAGGCAACCTGACAATATTGTCACATTTTTTGTATACTTTGAAAATATCAGGTATCTAATCAAACACACACCAAACATTTTAGCCGAGACAGTGGAAACCTACAAGGATATTGCGCGCTTCAAAGCAGGCATGCACCACATGTACGTGAAAGCAAAGAAGGGCCCTGCGTGCCAGTGGATGCCAACCAACTATAGGTTGACAACAGAGGATGTATGCTTGATTGTGAATGCTTGGGAAGATGGGTGGAAAGGCTCAACAGAGAAAATGGGGCACCCGAAAGATGAAGAGGAACAGGATAAGAGTGATGAAGAACTCGCTGAGGGTCAGGGGAATGATCAAAATAATGGTGCAGGAGATGCGCTTGGGCCATCAACAATAGAGGCACAACATACAGTGCCCAGGACAGAAAGGAAAAGAAAAGATATGGGGAAGGAACCAGTAGGAGGTGCGCACAAGAAAGACAAAGCGCACAAGGTACCCCCAGTTTATAATTTGACCAATGACGACATGGATCGAATCGACTACCAGCTACGGGATGCCGCGTAGGAAGTTATTGAGGAAGCGACAAGGAAATAGGCAGAGCAGCACCAGAAGGTACATGAGCAGTTGGTAACACTACAACAACTCTTGGAAGCAATCAACATAACGAAAGAGCGCAGGACAGAGGGGGGAACATCCACAATTCCCGTGGAGGGAGCAGAGACTGCTCGTCGAGTTGTAACTAAGCTAGTAGTTGGACACAAAACACTACAAATTGAGAGGGACACCGTTGAGTTCCCAACATAAGAATTACAGGAACATGTGAAGGCGATCAACTATTTGAACATTGTGTTGTCACGACTGCCGACACACATAATACAAACCCTGCAAATGGGCATGTTGCATGAGATTAGGACCCGAGGTGAAGACGCACACCATGAATTGACCAAATTACAGGATGAAAAGGCTAAATTGCAACAACAGTATGAAATTGTTCTACAACAAAAGAGCGCAGTGGAAGGGCAAGTGGAAGAAGTAAAGAAGGAAAAGAATGAGGTCGAGGAAAGGGCCAAGAAAGACGAAAAGGAAAAGGACGAAGCTGAGAGTGTGGTGTAGAAGACACAAGCGACCGTCCAGAAGTTACACAAAGAAATGCCAGAGGTCCCGACAATAGTAGAAGCTACTATGGAAGAACAAGTATTGAAGATTGGCGAAGTCATTAAAGGCTTCTGATCGAAGATTGAGGACCTATAGTTGAGAAGTATGCTAGGCACGCCACCAGAAGTCAGAGCAGGAAGAGAAAGGATGACGATGACATCAGTCGCCAACATCAAGAAGATAGAAGAAGAGTGCACAAAACTCTGCGAGGAGAGCGCACAAATCTGGATAGACTTAGTGGAAGATCCAGAGATGAAGGTTGTGGAGGCCAAATTAAGAGAAGCACAGGAAAAGGCCTAAGAGAGAATCAACACACTTCCACCAACTAAATGTATGACATCAATTTTGGCACAGAGGTAGTCATACATGGAAGTGGAACACATGAGGGATCAACAGAAGATCTTTCAACAACGTTTAGGACCGATGTAGGAAGAAGCAGTAACGGTGATAGGTGAACTGGCCACTGCATAAGGCAAGGTGAAGCAAACGACCCATGAAGCAAAAGAAAAACTTACAGCCTTGACTGCGCAAGGGGTTGAAGAGATTGTGGAAACAGAGAGAGCAATAATAAAGGAAGTTGTGACAGTTAAAGAAGCCTCCCAGAAATTCATCCAAGAGAGGAGCGCGCAACAAGCCTAAGTGGCTTGAGACAAGCCACAGGTGAATGTTGGGGGCCTGTTGGACAGGCAGTTTTGGGATACAATTTTGATAAAAATCCTAATTATAGAAGATGTGCACAGAGGAAGAAGGAAGATTAAGGGAATGCACAGTAGAGGCACATCCAAAAGTACAACGTGTAGTAAGAAGAATAAAGTAGAGATAAGAATAAAACAGAGAGAAGAATAAAGTAGAGAAGAAAGAAGGAAAAGAAAGTGAGCAAAACGAAAGGATGACAGCCTGACATGCTAAAGATAGAAGGACGCACAAAAGCCGAAAGAACGACAATCAGAGTGCAAAAACAACATGCAGATAGAAAAGCAGGTGAAACAATCCGAACAACCAATTAAGTGGAGTAGTCATGCATTGTAATAGGGTTTTGGCATGAACAAAGTAGGGTTTTAAGCCCTAGAATTTATGTATAAATATGTAATGGGTTGGGGGAATAGGGGTTCCTGATTTAAGAATAGGGTTCCTCAATTTGGGTTCTCTGTTCGATTATGTTTTGATAGTTATTATTTTGTTCTATTCTGTCGAAGAAAGGAATCTATGACTGAATGCTAAGGAGATGATGCAGAGAGAGAGAGAGAGAGAGAGAGAGAGAGAGAGAGAGAGAGTTGCACTGCAGAGTGGCTAGGCTAGGAGAAAGGAAAGATAACCATGATGTATCTTTGTACGTGCAGTGCGCAAGCCTGAAGCAATTGCCAAACGCATAATAAAGAAGCCAGTTGTTGTGGACGTAGCTCAGAGTTGGGTGAACCACGTTAACTCCTATGTTGAAAGTCTTTTGTGTAATTGTTCATGGATTTTGTCTAGATGCATAATAGATTAGATTTGTTTTATATATAATCATTCGCAATAATCGCGACTATTATAGTAATGGGTTTAGGTTGTAATCTGGAATATAATGGTAATATGAATTTGAACTCACAAAGTAGCTAATAAAGAACAAGGGTAGATTTACGTGCACATAACCAATAAGTAGGAATGAATAGAATGGTCACCTCCCATTCCCTCACTACAGTGAAAACTTGGTTCTCGTAGTACCAGTAGATACCTCGGGTGAGACTTTACCTGTACATGCAGGCAATGTCGAAAGTGCCAGTGTCTAGAGGGGTTTGTTTGTCAAAGATAACTCGAACCTAGGGTCTTCCAACCGCGCGCAGCGCCAACAGATCCCCACCACGTTGCTAACTAGTGGATCTGAAGCCAACTCTAAGCTCCTCCTGCACAAAGTCATCCCAGAACCTCTCCCAACTGGGCATATGCTCTCTAGCCACAATGCCTCGTACAAAACTTTCCCAAGGTTTGAAGAAGCCATTTAAGGTTGTGCTTACCAACTCAGAGGGATCTACTATCTCGCCAACCGTTGCCAAATCATCACAAATCTGAGAAAATCTTGTGAGGAATGAAGTAACTGAATCAGTCTTCGTCATCTTGGTGCCCCTTAACTTCTCCTGGAGCACCATCTTTCAGTTCTGCTTAGGACTAGTAAAGACTGCATAATGATTTCCCTATATGAAATGCAAACTCTTTACTAGAAATGTGAGGAATAACATGGTCTTTCACCACATCAAGAATAGTCCCCTTGGCCTTGATGTTCCTCTTCCGGAACTCAGCCATGAGCACTGCATCTGTAGGAGGAACCACAAGATTCTCCACAATATCCCATAGCTTAAATTCCTCCAAGATTAAGACTATCCTAGCCTTCCACGGAGACCAGTTGCCAGCCCCTGTTAGCCTATCCTTCACCCTCAAACCTGCCACCAACATGGCTGCCATTTGATGCTAAAACTGATGCTATCTGACCAAGCAAAAACTGATGCTAACTGCTGTGAGGTGAGGTAAAAATATGCCAACTGTTTGCAAACTATATCAGCCAACTCTTGTACCCTTTGGCTCTGATACCATGAAGAAATTTTGAGGTTCCTATAGGCTGCCTAACAGGTCCGTCCTTGACCAAGTTAGGAACGGTTTTCAAGGTAAGTTTTAGGACTGTTTTCTTGCTGTTTATGACAGCCAACAAATCTGAACTTTCTGCTCTTTGAATCTGCCAGATAGGAAGTGATTTACTGCCCTTTTGTAGATGTTGTTTTAAGGTTTTAATTAGGAGGTTTTTGCTGCCCAAATTAGCACATATAAAACTCCACAAAAACAATAAATACCCTCTAGGATCTTTACACCTAAAAGATGAAATAAAAGAATGCAAACCACATGATCTTTACACAAATATTTTTGGTCAACATGACCCTGGAAAACCCCCCATGGGGAAAACCAGTTGGAAGATAAATTTTATTATGGAGATCTCATGCAAAATAGCAATAAGGAAATACACAAGACGAACTTGATACATATGCTAACTCCTCTCAAGCTTATCAATGGAGTTCATCTTAGAATATGCGCCTCCCTTGAAGAATGTGCCCCTCTTTCCTTGTGCCTGGTAGATGAAAAATCCTTGCGCCCTTTGCCTTGGTGCGCTTCTCCTCAAGCTCTTGCTCTTTCCTGCTAGTGTGCGCCCTTACACCTATAAGTGCGCCCCTCACTCAAGCTTTGCGCCCTTGCCTGCTAGTGTGTGCGCTTACTCCAATAAGTGCACCCCTCACTCAAGCTTTGCGCCCTTCCTCAAGCTTGCGTCCTCTCCTCACAAGATGGCACCTTCAAGCTTCCTTGCACCCTTGCCTCTCACAAGTGCGCCCTTCCTCTCCACAAAACACTTCTTCTCTTCTCTCTCCTTCACTTTAATATCCAAGTGAACAATCAAAATGTCCTTTTGCCCCTTTTCCCTTCTTTAGCCTCATCCTTAGGCTAACCTAGGAAACCAATGGCCAATATTAGATCTAGGCCAAACTCCAATCAATGGTGGAGATTAAATCTCCAAAAATGACTTAAGTCTCCTAAGTCACTTTATGTTATTAAATTCACTTTGTGACTTAAGTGAAATAAAGTCACTTTGACTTTATAACATAAAGTAAAGTGGTGAGGGTCAAATATTCCCCGCTTTGAGTTATACACTCAATAACTCAAGGGGACCACTTTTCAAGGTACCCAAATCTCAACAACTTCAAATGAGTCATGCATGATGAAACAAGATGCCTTTTAAATGGAAAGAACCCTGCTTCAATTGAGGAGATTGCATAGTTTTTAGTGAGGGGGGCGGGCGTGAGAATATGTAATAAAAGAATTAGATATCATGTAAGGAGAATAGCTTGATTATTAACATCAAAACCCAAAAATGTATATTGTGTAATTTAACATTGTATTAGTTACATATATAGGTGAAGACCAAGCCCTATGCATGTTTAACTTTACACTCATTCTTGATGTCAATGTACACAAAGTTATCCTTTCCTAAATTAGAGAGTGAAGGTCAATTCTTGTTTTTTCTTCTGTGTTGTTGGAAGCTATAGGTTGTTGGACTACGATTGCTGTTAGACCAAAACCCACAGGCGTTAATCTTTGCCACAATCACCAGAGTTAGGATCCACGAGAGGGCGTTAACACATGTCGCGAAACTTGTGGGAAGTGTTGAACCCAATGTCCAACAATCACCCCCCAGAGTGTGCCGAACGAGTTTCAAACTCGAGACCTGTCGCTGTGATACCATTTGTTGGACTACGATTGTTGTTAGACCAAAACCCACAGGCGTTAATCTCCGCCACAATTGCCAGAGTTAGGATCCACGAGAGGAGGTTAACCCATGTCGTGAAACTCACGGGAAGTGCTAAACCCATTGTCCAACATAGGTTTCTTCGTTGTCTCTATCAACTGAGTGTGCTTTATTTAAGACTAGAGATCTGTTTGAATAATCATTGCAAATTGGGTAATCATGTTTGCATTGATTATATTTGATTTTGCATGTGTTCATGATAGTGAGAAAAAGTTGATTTTATTTTCTTTCATTCTGTTTGATCTTTACAGTTTTCTTCATTTTGTCTTATCAAATGGTGTTTCTTTGATAGTCGGGAGCTCCAAAAATACTTTATTTGATTATAATTTAAATTTTTCCACCGTTGAGCTAATGATTTATTTGAATTGTGATTTACAATTAGTCATATTTATTTGTATAATTCATTTCACAGAAATCCAGAATTGATATGAAGAGGTTCAGAATATCCACAATAATAATTTTTGCCTTTTGTTTAAACATATCTCCTTTCATGTTTTTCTTCATTACATTTCATCATGTTCAATTGATCTCAGGAATACGGACGCCGCCTTGCTGCCCTTGGAGTCGTTGCAGCTGAAATCCCTGTGTATGCCTCACTATGGCAGTGTGTTGCTCCTCCAGACAGGCAATCATCAATACAATTTTGATGTATGGTTAGCAATCTTTCATTTCCATTTGGAATGTCATTCACATATTCATGGAAGAATCAGCGGCAAGTCCATTAGCTTTTTGATTATAGTAGAACCCTCACTAGTGTTTTTCTTTTTGGAAGAAAAATTGTGGGAAGGCTCCCTTCTCTGATTTTTTAAAATTCTTCTTTATTTTAGGGTGCAGGCCTTATTATATTTGTGGGTGAAGGACCATGCTCATTCTTTCTAGAGTTACAAATGTTCAACAGGGTTGATTAAGCTTATGTTGAATTCCAGACCAACTGTTTTCAGCCTTGTTGATTGCCTTTTGTGATCAATGAACCATAGCCTTTTAGTCCACTTATGAATGAAGATTACTTGGTGAGTTCAGAGCAATATTAAAATATTCCAAATCTTGAGTGCATTCGACATGGTTCCATATAGGTTGTTGATGCTATCTGAATCAATAGGATTTCTTCTATGGAAATGAATGAGTACCATACAGTAAGCAACCGAGAAGCATTTTGCACAAACTGGATGCTTTTCTACTTGACAAACCTGGTTATCTTTTTCGTCCTTCATATTTGTTGAAACTCTTGATTGGGGTATGGGTTGGCTAGAACTCAATAAGACATCAATTCAGAGATTCTTGATCAGTCATGCATCTGCATATGTTATTAATTTGCAAGGTAGTTTGGACTTCAGAAATCTAGCTTTTTCATGTTCTTTTAAAATTGCCATTGGAGCTAGGTTCAAATGATAATCATGTATATGAGATTTATGCATATCATCAGGAAAATTTGACCATTTTTGGGCTCTATTCAAATGATACATTCCTTCTGTTAAAGTGTTGCAATATAAAATGATTGCATACATTGATTCCAAAATAACCATCTTGAAATGATGCAATTTGCCCACGCAAGTCGGGAACAATAGATTTGTGACATTGACAGTGTGGGAAGACATTATCGAGTGTTACACAATGTGTGATGTCCACTCTTCCAACAACATAGGGGCTGTGCCTACTGTTGGGTTTGCATCCAGCTATGCTGGTAATCTGCTCTGTTAGTGCATGTCTTACAAACAGATGTAATATCAGTGCTATATAGCTGAGCTCTGGAGGACCTTACATGTTTGATGACAGTAGGAATGGGTTATGGAAATTATTTTTTCCCTTTTCAATCTTGTAAACTTTTACCATATGTTTGAGAAGATTATGGATATTAATTATTGGTAAACTTATGTTTATGTTCTTCAACCCTCTTAACTTAAACTGATGCCTGTTATTTCCCAGCAGAACTTGTATACATCTTTAATGCTAATGTCTTCTAGATGCTAAGACACAAATGCTGTGATTTTTCTCGAGGAGCAAAATGACTCGGTATTAATATGGATATTTTTACCATATGTTTGAGAAGATTATGGATTAGTTATTGGTAAAACTATGTTTGTGTTCTTCAACCCTTTTAACTTAAACTGATACCTGTTATTTCCCAGCAGAACTTGTATAGATATTTGATGCCAATGTCTATATGAGAAGCAAAATGACTATTCAGTCTTAATATGGATAAAACCATTGAATGTCTTTTCTTGTCGTTATGACTTGGATCCTCACTGACGGATACAAAATTTGTATCCATTTGTGATGGTAATATCCTCTAGATGGTAAGACACTAATGCTGTTATTTTTGTTAGCAGCAAAACGACTCTTCAGTCTTATTATGGATAAAACCATTGAATGCCTTTTTCTATAACTCTGACTCCTAACTCATAGGGATCCTCACTAATTAGATAAGATAAGATAATATAAGATAATTTTATTAATGTGCAACAAATGACCACAAAAGTAGATTAACGAGACTAAACGGCACATCTAGTGTGAACACAAAGCAGGAGTCCCAAAGCAACCCTATATTAATAATGAAAGTAAAAGAAAGAAAAAAGAGTACAACATAATTAAGAGTATAGCTAGGTGAATTGCCAAGTCTATCCAAAAGATACATAGTTGTATAAGTGTAATGATACAGTAGAAGGGCTCCATACAATAGATCTCGTCGAGAGAGAGAGAGAGAGAGAGAATATACAATAGTTGTATAAGTGCAATGATACAATAGAAGGGCTCTAGACAATAGATCGCGTTGTCGAGAGAGAGAGAGAGAGAGAGAGAGAGAGAGAGAGATGATGTCAAGGCTTGTTGGCCCTGATGACCAAGAGTCAGTGGGATTTGAGGTTCTAGCTTGCTATCAGAGTCATCGATCACCTTGAAAGGGTCGATGCAATGGTGGATGATGTTCTTTGAGGGGTGGTTGATGTTGAGGGATCCTATTATGTGATCCTTTACAACAAAACTTTTAGGGCCACATTCCTAATTAAAAACAAACTCTCCAATAAGTACATAAAATTTTAACATCAAAAGCATCAATAGGAGCTACATTTCATTCTTGTGATATGATATATACTATAGTAAATAACAAATATGGAAATGAGAATCAATCACCATTGCATTGAATCAATTTCTAATGGTATGAATGAAGAAAAAAGTTGTAGTGATCCTCTATTCTTTTGATATATAGCAAGAAATTGGATAAATCTTCATGATTGTATACTTGATTGGCACATTCAACTACTTTTTCAAAAAAATTCAAAATTCACAAAATCTCAAACAATCGAAAATTTAATGATGAATTTGATGGTGAACTTACTGATGAATTTAATGACTAGGTAAAACTTTCTAAAATAAAATCTGTAAAAATGTTAGCATCATTCCTTTTTTGGGGTAAACAACTCTCTCTCTCTCTCTCTCTCTCTCCATATATATATATTCTAAGAAAAAATGACGATATAACATATTACAAGTGTTCAAGGGCACAAACTCTCTTAGACGCTGCATGTACTGCTTAACCAAAAGATCCAAATTTGGATCAATTCATAAGCTCGTGATTTATAAAAGCATCACTGAAACATCTTATACATCATATTGCATATTCAAAGGTTGTGTTGTTCCTGAGTTTGATTCTAGGCTCTAAGAATAATGTCAGGCATCAAAGATTTAAATGAAACGTTTTATAAGTGTTTTTTTCTGCCTTTAGTTTTCTGAGAAATAACTTTAAGTGAAATTTTATGATAAGACAGTACATACGTTGTATCTCGTTATCTGAGTCGTAATTTTAATTTCAAATGAAGTAGAAATGATTGACAAAACTGTTAAAACAAAGCAAGGTATGAATTACAGATAAGTCTCACCTTATTTGCAGTAGAAGAAAAATAGATGTACCCTTGAAAGAAGATTAAGAATGCAACAATTCACATAGGTCACAGGTCTTGTTTTTACTCATAGTAATAATAGAGGAAAAACTGCAATTGAATGGACTTTTGATGTATTATGATCACAATAGACGTATTACTAAATTGTAATCATTCACTCTTCAAGAACTACAGAAGGAAACTCATAAGAGATGGAAACACATAAAAAACACATAACTCAAATGAAACAAAACTTAGAATCTCTGTCTGCACTTGTATTAATATTCAAAAAGTTCCGTCTTTTACATTAGGCTAGAAGCCGCCTTGAATAGATCTAAGATCTATCTATTTATACAAAAATTGTCTCTAAATATAGAATACAATCCGAATGGAAAAACAGAACCCAGATATTGTTGAATTATGGTTTGATGTGCTGACACTTCATATGCTCTTTCATTTTCTCCCAGACGCACTTGCTTTCCTCTGTTCATTGAACTGGGTACACATGTCCATCAAGGCTACCACAAATCTCGAAGGTTCAATGTTCTTGTTCAATTCAAAGGCAAACACTTTCTTGTGTACTAGTGGTAGCTTTTCCTGTATCTTCTTTACTTCTCGAGCAGTACTTTGATACTGTAAATTAGGCTTCACCAACAACTCATTAATCTTAAGCAAATCAATTTGATTCATCTGTTGATTGACAAATTGAATATTTTCCTTATTTTCCTAGAGTTCTCCTTATTCATTTCTATTTCAATCTATCCCAGTGCCTCCGAGATATCATTTTCTTCAAACTCAACCAATTTTGTTTCTATAGAAGACAGGGTGTTCAGACAAGTCTCCTTTGCTTCTCTGGTAGGTTTTTTACTTTCTTCTAGATTCGTTTCCCAAACTTTCAAGGCCATTTCACCCTTCACTTGTTCATATTGTGAGAAGGGGCGAGACCAGAGATATTGGCTTTCTGCCTCCATATAATAAATTCCTAAAACTTGGATCTAGCCACACTGACATCTTTTCTTTCACATAAATACTTTTAAGAGAATTATTTATTGCCTGATAATATTTTTGAATAATATATACCTTTTGGTATAGATCTTGTTGAACAACTTCCAACTTCTCATTGATTTCAGATGCTTGTGCTTTGAAAGCAATGCTGTCTATTGTTGTGTTCTCCATTAGGACTAATTTGGCATGCATCTGTGCTATCAAATTGTCCCGCTGAGTAATCATGGTTTTGCTAGTCAATGAACTCTGGTGAATCAACTCGAGTTTCTCCTGTAACTGCTTCACCTGTTGTTGATAATTTAACATGATTTGCTCTATGTCTCGATTCATTCTGCTCATGACAATCTGTTATGTATTCTGCATTTCATTATGCAATTGTTCCACCAAGAGATATTTTTGTTGCAGTTGCTTAGTCAGATTATCCACTAACCATTGGTTGGTAGTGGCGAATGCCCCTAGTGAATTTGCAACCTCTTTGGCAAACTCATGATCATTTGGCCTTTTCTATCATATACTATTTTGTGCCTTTTAGTAACTACTCCATCTTTTTGCTGAGATTCTTTCTTTACAATAGCTTTCCTTTTCTTGGTGAAAAAGAAACTTGAGGGAGGCATTTCTTCAGGCAAGATAGGAGTAAGTTCATATATGTGAACAACTTCTGAACTAGGAGTTCCAAAACTGGTTGCTAAAGGGGTTAGAGAGGGAATAGGAAAGATAATTGTTGTGGAGCTTTTTGGACCTGTTGTGCTTAAGATGGCAAAAACCTTGTCCCTGCTTCATGAAAGATTCAAAGTGGGCTAATATATGTTGATCATGTAGACCTAGCAGTGATGTTTTTATCTCTTTAAATAATCCGTCTGAACTCTTCAATACTTCTTCATCTTTGTTCTCAGTGGAACAACTTGGTTGAGATTCTGTGGATTTAACTTCCTGTGAAGATGGAATGGGCCTTGACTCTCCTTGCAAAATCTTAGGCAAGTTGCTCCGTCTATGCTTTTGAAAGCTGATGAAACCAACCTGTTGGTCAGGAGGCGGAGTTTGAAATCTATTTTGAACTTCTTCATAGGATCTAACTCCCCTGAAAACCTCATCATAAGGAGACTCTTTGTGGATGTATCTTTTCATGTTGACTTGAGCCAAATGATTTTCTACCACCTTATGTGGATCATGTCTTTTGAATTCGATGTCAAGTAATTTGACATCTTCCAAGGCTGTAGCCTCGACTTTGGTATGACCAAAATCTAACAATGTAAACATACCAACCTGAATGGGAAAAGTTGGCCATATCTTTTTCTGACCCGCTTTCAATTCCTTAGTGATTCCTCTTGCTATTGTTTGGTATGCCACTTCTCGGCACACCAACCTGTCATGTAAAAATTGTGGAAGGGCATGAGGAGGAACATAGCAACCGAACACTCTAATGTAAGAGAAGTTCTCCTCAATGTACCAATCTACAAATGTGTGTAAGTTTCCCATAATCTTCTCTGAAATCCTGGGCGGCGGGTGGCCATAGATAGCTATATGAATAGGTACCACTACGTTGTGACGGATTTCATAAAATAAATCTTTAGCATTTTCTTTCCAGAGTTTGGAGTGGTAGAAATGTATAGGATCAGAACTAGTCGACGTCCAACTCCAGTTCATCAGGGGGAATGGGGTCATGAAACAAATGGCATCCATGATATATGCAGACATGTAAAAAGGAGTAGGTTGCCCTTTTGATTTCAATGATTGGTACTCAACAATCTCCTTAGCCAAGTTGTTCGACAACATTTTAGCCCAGTTGAAAGTATAGCCTTCAACTACTTCATTCATTATAGCCACCCATTCAACTGAGGAATGTGCAGGGTTCTTTTTTCCAAATAAACGACAGAGCATCATGGCTATACATAATATATGAACATCTAAGGATGCCGTAGAATACATACCATGAGCGTCGGTTTTGAACTTATCCAAATTTCCCCACCAGGTCTTGATTATATCATGACCATTTCTGCTGTATTGAGTGCATTCTTTTCTCTCAAAATCCAGGATAAATGCTGCATTGTAAGTATATTTGGGTGTAGAAGAAAACTTATACATTACTTGTAGGTTCTTTGGTCGAAAAGAGCCGACGAAGGTCTTCTGATAACTGATAATGCTTCTGGTTTGAATGTCGACGTGCTCCAGAGCCCAACTTATCATATCGTTATAGGGTATAATCTTAGGTCGTTCAACAATCTTGTGCAATTTCGACTGTGCTACCAATTTGAGCTTGGCTGAGAAGGACTCGTCGTCTTCCTCGGTAGAATCGTCCAGACATATAAGAATATCATGTTTTAAGATATCGAAGACCTGCTTCCAAGACTTGATGGTGCGTGATAGAATGTCTGTGTTTGGATTGGAATCATCAGTTGATGCATCATGCTTCTTCGCAGCTTTGCGTGGCGCCACAATCCCCAGGGAAATGAAATTAACCTTCTTATAACAAGAGAAGTTTGTAAGCTCTTTACTGAATGAAAAATTCTTAATTACAAATGGTAACATGACTTGGGATTTGAAATGTTTTATTCATAAAGTCTATCGATCTTCGTATTGATTTACTAACAGAGAAGTTATTAAAAATCTAATGTAATTTATTACCTGACAATTCATAATATTTATTCAAATATTTAACTTTAGCCACTCATAAATGCCATTAATACTTTGGCGGTTTGGTATTCGGGGTTTTGGATGAAGGATGTCAGAAATCCTTAGAGGGCCGAATTCTCAGAGTAAACGTTCAAACCGTTATATATATTTCGGGATTCGGAACTCCGGAGCTCCCGGAGTTCACTTGTTTAAAAGTGAGGTACGTACTTCGACGGTTCGACATTCGAGAGTTTTGGATATAGCACATGAGAAATTTCCCGAAGACCAAAATTGCAGAGTGATTAATTAATATTTAATCATGATTAATAAAAGTTATTAATTGTTTTATTAAATATTTGAAACACTTTTACTTTTTTGTGATATCCAATACTTCGACACTTTGACATTTCGACTGTTGTGAGCCCAATCTTTGTTTAAACTTCCGAAGGGAAATCTCTTGGAGTGACGTGTCAGAGATGATGTCATTATCAATGACGTGTCAAGAAAGGTGGGGTGACACGTGTCACTTGAAATCGTGCGAATAATTTGATACAAATGTTAAAAATAAGTGTCACGTGTCAGCCCAAGAAAAGATTTAAAAGACATGTGTCCAACGACTCATCTGTAAGTCCTATTAGAAATTGTCAAGAGGAACTGTCTTCGAGACTTCGTAGATTCAGGGTTTTTGTTGTTTAGATTTCTTGAAACTCCCGAAACGTGAAGCTCCGAAGTGACCGTTAAAGATTTTCTTTTAAAATTCGAGCGACTTTTACACTTCGGAGATCACAAGAACCGTTTGATCAATTTAGTGCAACTCATCAACGGGCGACATTGAAAGTGCCTTATTAATATATAACGACCAATGATTTATTTAATTAAAATGCAATTTCCTAAGTTTTTTTTTTTGGTGAAATTTTATTCCTAAGAGACAAAAACAAAAGAATAGAAGTTCAAAATTCTAAGTTTTCTAATAGGTTAAAAGCCAAAAACTGAGGGAAGATAACAAGATAACCCTCCACATGATATAAATATGTTAATGTCACCTTATTATATCTTCTAAAAAGGGTGTAGAGAAACAACAATATCTGAGGTAGAGTAGAGGTGATCTCATCTTTAATCTTAGTTAGGTTAAGAATATCTTCTTGACCATCAATTGCCTTTTTGGATAACTTGTCCACCAAAACATTAAGCTCATGAAATATGATTGCATCTGAAAAAGTGAAACCTACCCAAATGCTTGAATCTAGGTAACAAGATGAGATAAACCAATGCTATGGTTTTGGAAGTCTTATTCAACTATTTGATCATGACCTTGGAATCAATGAATATTTGAAACTCATCAATGCCTCTATCCATAACAATTCCAATAAAAAACAAGGATTTTAGCTTTACAATGTTGGGTGAAGAGTTGAGAATGAGGAGCAATTCGCTTCTCTCTCGTCGCTGTGGTTTATCGTAGCCATCACCACTAGTTCGTAGAATTGCATGCCATTTTTGTTCTATCGATCTATACATAGGCTTGAGTGGGAGAGATCCACATTGGTTATTTATTGGAAGGCCTATGTATTCCTCCCTGTCATGGTTGTCCATCATGTTGGAAAACTAGATCCAAGCATAAAGGGATCTTCAAGGCCAACAAAAATTATTAGTTCCAAGATTAATGGGAGAGCCCAATTGCTCACCCTAAATCCGAATAAAAGAAACCAACCTCTAGCAAAGGAGATTTGCAAAAGGGTCGGAAGCCATTCCATAGTTGGATCTCTCGTCTTTAAAACCAAGAAGAACAAATCTTATTTTGTTTGAGCATGCATTGATTGGAAAGTTTACAGGCCTCTGGCCTTGTCCAAGAGTTTGCATAAACAAGGGTTGCAAAGCAATGGATTCCCAAGATCCAAGAACATGTATTATTGTTTTCATCTAACCATGGTTATTTTGTTTTTCTTTTTCTCAATAAGGAAGATTGTGATTTGATTTTTCACTTTGGGCCCTACTTCATGGGATCCAAGGGAATGCATCTATTTTCATGGTCCCTTGATTTAAGTCAAGAAGAGGAAATTACAACAACCTTTGTGTGGTTTAGGTTGCTCATCTTCCTTTGCTATTCTAGGATGGAATCTCTCCCAGAGATATCGGGAACAAGTTGGGTCGATTCATTGATTGAGTAGAACCAAAAGGAAACTTGTTCTCTTGTGCAAGAATGTGTGGAGGTGGATCTGGAGGACTCCTAGAAGCAATGCAAATCAATTTGGATGGGTGGAGCCACCAACAAATCCTAGATTATGAGTAGATTCCATTCAAGTGCAATGCCTGTCATGTTTGTGGGCATTTTGCTAAAAATTCCCCCAAAATCCAAGAGGAATAGGTACCCCCTAAGCAACAATCAAGAAAAGAATTAGAGTTTAGGATGGTTCCTAATAGGTGTATAAATTTCCAACATAAGGGGCCAAAAAAATCAAAGACATCCCAAGAGGGATCGTCCAACTATGACAATAATAAATTTGAAATTCTTGGAAATCTAGATGAATTTGTGAAAGAAAACAAAGATCAAGAGAGAATGTCAGGAGATCCTAGATATGGATCAAAATACCTTGAAGGTGGTGTTGATCCATCAATCTCCTACCCCAACTCTAGAATAGTTCTTCTTGAAGGTGATGGAGATTCATTCCATGTGAATATAGAGGTAAATGTCCCATCAGAAGTTGCGGAAAGAAAGGAGGGAGAGGAAGAAGAGGAAGTAGAGGAATTAAAAGAGCAAGTAGAGTAAACATAGGAGGAAGAGGAGAATGATGTAGGAAAGACTATTGTTCCTCCCATTGTTTTAGTGTTGTATGCCAATCCATCTAAGACATCTAGATCTCTTACTTTCGTTGGAGCTTTGAAGAATGCCACAAATCCCTCCTCACCTCTAACGAGTGGTAGGAAATCTAGTTGGGACCAGAGAGAATATGAGGTTGAATCAAATATTCTCTTGGACCATAACTTAATGTTGGATTCTTCCCTATTTAAGGGGGGGGGGAATAGTCAACAAACAATAACCGTGTATTGTTTTTGCATTCTATTATGTGATCAATTTGTAAGAACTTGTCCCTGTATCCAAGAATATGATTGAAAAAGTCTCTATTGGAAAGTTCAACATCTCCACCTCTAGTTATTTGATGGGAGGAGAAAATAATTGCAAGTTTTGATGATCCGTAAATGAGGGACTTATAGCCTACTTGCTTCACCAACAAGGATACTTTGTGGAATAAAAAATATTGGTCTTTGTTCTTAATCTTATGCATATATCCATGCCTTTAGAATGGCTCCAAGGCTCTGGTTCTTGGTTCACCTACACACGAACAACTAGTTTTGAGTGCAACTATGCTGCAACACTATTCAAGATTAGTGAGATGGCTTGTTCTTTGGTGTAACCTACACACAAGAAACCAATTGACAATGCCAATAATAACCAGGATTCTGCAATTACTCTATCAATAAGAAATCTGTTTTAGGTGCAACTCTTTTGCATGTTGATATCTAGGTGAATTAGATCTATCAAGATGATCAAGGATGAAACATTGTCATGGTTTTGTGTGTGTATTTAGTTCTGATTGTAGTGGCTTGATTAAGGAATTGGAAACCTCTCCCAAATGTTCAAAGCTTTAGGCAAGACCATCAAGCCAATGGTACTTGTTGGCGCGGGATTGGATACTGGGGTTCTCGTTGGTTACCGACAAAGGTACCACCGTAGTCTAGTTGCGCTGACATATTCAACCTTCTACAAGGGAAGGTCTCACCCGAAGCGCAACCGAGATGTTGTGTGATAAAGAAAAATACAGAGGACACATCATCAGATCTAGCCTATCATAACACAATTCCTTATTTATGTGTAAATAGATCATAGCATCTGAAGCCTTCAGTCGATAAAAACAATGAACAATCTGTGTTGCACTATGCTAAAATAAACACATACATTACAAAAATTGCTAAAACATTAATGAAATTAGTAAATACATAGCTCATGACAGATTACACGAAAAACAAACCAAGCATTCATCCAGAAGACAACATAATTTGTATGCTCGAATACTCCTTTCTATATTATTATATCTCAGATTGGTAATCACATGGAAGTTCTTTCATATCACAACTTACACAATAGAACTAGAATTAGTTGTTAGCTTGGCAGATAGATCCTAGCGAAGTAATCTCATACAACAATGAAATATCAACAAAACAATATAACAAAACACATGTCCATTCTAAAATCCCAACCCTTTCTTGTTGCATTTTTCTCAATTTATATCATTTTCTTGGTTGTTTCTTGATTCCACTCCTCTAGTTTCTTGATTCTGCTTTGTCTTTTCTTGCGCTCGAAGCTTCTAGGACGGAACTACTAGAGTGTTGTCTCAGCGGCTCTGTTCACTTCATCCGTCCCTTTTCTCTAATGCTTATGTTCTCTGGGGTTTCACAAAACCTTTATGTGTCCGAAAAATTGGTTCTTCAAAATGGAGGGCCCAACATTCCCTGACCACACTCCTTGACTCGTCCCGAGTCAACCTTTCGCCTCTTTGTTCTACTCTCCCTCAAATGGAGGGCCCAACTCTGGGACAATCTGTAGTGCTTTCTCTCGAAAAATGTCATATTGCTTGACTCTATCCTTCCATTTCCTCGCCAAAATTGATGCGTCGACAACAAATACCTGTACGGTGTTAGCATCGGGTACCTCAGGCTTGGTAGCCAACATAGCATTCCACTATGTATCAGCAAGGGCATACAATTGTTGCAACAGAATGTATTCCATTTGTACTATAGGCTGAAACTGCAGGAGTGTTGTCTTGGCAACGCTGTTCACTTCATCCATGGCATCTAGGCTATCATCCTTAGCTTGGATTTCTGCCAACTTAGCTGACTGCTCTATCAGATCGACAATGGTCTAGGCTTCTGCATGCATCTTTTTAAGCCTAGTGCGCAACACTTTGACAAGCTTACTTCGTTGGTCCAACAACCCAACCCAGTCTGTGACCATATCAAAGAGTCGATGACATTCCTCGGCCCAAGTATGCAGGGAGGATTTAACATTGATACCTTCTTCAACTGCATATGTAAGCTTCTAGAGGAGCTTTTTGGGTTCCTCCTTTTCCTTTAACTTGAACGCGACTACCTTCTGTTGTAGAGTATATTTTTTGGTGGCTGGAACAGGTCGACAGTGGTAAGAAAATAACACAGGGGGGCGAAGGCTTGGATGTAGGCTTACAAAGTACTCAAGAAGCTCTAGGACCGAGTCTACAACACACACAAGAGTAAAACAATAGGTGAGCCCATTGACCAAAGATGTCTTTATAAGCGATATGTAGAAGATGTCGAGACAACCATGCATTGAATACTACAGGGTGACAAAATTGGGTATTAAATAAGACTCAATCTATCGAACATGGTAGAATCCATGACTTGATTTGGGTAACTAAATGGATAACCAGAAAGTTGGTAATGAACAGGTGAGCGGTTAACCGAAAAAAGGGGGACAATTGTTAAATTGTAAGTGATGATGACAACAAAGGCATACTGACGGATCAAAAGGTACTAATGGATTTTAGCAACGCACGTGATGAGACAAGAGCACAAAATTCAAATTTTAGCAACATTAAGTATGAGAGGATGTGATTGCAACTTCCCTGACCAAAAAGTGAATATCCGAGATGGATGACTTGGATAGGACAACAAAGCTCGATGGCACGTAAACACAGAACATGTCACCATGTATTGACATAAAGTAAAACATATACATAAATGGAAATCCTACTTACTAACCCACTCCTGAAACCAGGAGTGTAATGAAACTGTAACTATGCAACATATAGGTAGGGCTTCAAGCATGCGTCATTCACCCAATCAGATTGAAGTACTCCATCGAGTTGCACTGATTTGAAAGCTCCAGATTCATGAATTTTTGCAACTATAAAAGTGTTGATATTATGGTAGCTGCGGGAGGTATTTACATCCATGTGTAAACCTGACGAGGATAGAATACTCCGGGAAGAAAGAATAAATCCTAATGAGTTGGCTAATAACCCTAGAAGACTTGTCGGCTCAAGAAGATAATTTATATTAGGTTATTAGCCTCCAAGAGAAGAAGTCAGCTAGAAATAATAATATATACTGAAGAGACAGATACCCAGAATGAGAAGTCGGCCCAGGCAGTTAGCCAGAGTTAGTATAAATACAGGAGGCCAGTTCTCATTCTGGCAGGCAGTCTCAGAATTGCAGTGCCCAGTCTTGTGCGCACTGCAGTTGCCCAATTTCTGCACAGTTTTGGAGGAGTTGTCGTTGCAGCTACTGCAGCTAGCAATTACGCTTGGACTATCTCTTGGCTAGGGTTTGGACTATCTGATCATCTCTTTGTGATGCGCTATCCTTGGGGAAAGGTGCGCTACCCTTTATTTGGCTATCTAGCCTACGGTTTGCTTCTGGAGTGATTCTCTGTCAAGGTTAAGGTGCTTGGAGGGTGGCTTCGGCCTATGGTTGGGTGATAAGGGTATTGTCAATGGTAAAACGAGCACACATCTTTCATATTCTAATAGGTTATGGGTCCACACCTCCTTCATTCAGTCTAAACGCTGGAAGGAAACATAGCCGCTAGGATATTGAGCTCGCTGAGGAACTGTCGCTAGGGTTACTAGCAGAAGCAACTTCCAAGACACTGCCACTAGGGTTACTAGCAGGAGTAGTTGCAGAAACCCTAATCCTCTCGTTGAGGCACCTTAAGTAAAGAGATTGACCTAATCTCCGGACAGATCAATGCGCCCTAGCCTAGCGCATCTTCTGGTATTCTCAGCAAGCCAAGACGTCAAGTTTGAGTTTGTGGTCAAATCTAGGGTTTGACCAAGTCAAAGCAACCATGACTTATTCTATGAAGTCAGAGAACAAGTTAGATGGAGCCTCTAACTTCAGAGTGTGGAAGACAAGGATTGACCTCATCCTTGCCAAGAATAAAGTGTTGGATATCGTGAAAGGAAAGATCGTGAAGCCAGAGTTTGAAGAAGGAAAAGAGAAGGAACCGTAGAACGTTGCAACTATGGAGAAGTTCAAAGATAGTGACATCAATGCCATGCATTTCATAGTGGATTCCATAAAAGAACACTTGATACTCTACATCTCCCATCTTGACTCATCGAAAAAGATGTACGATGCCCTAACAAATCTCTTCTCAATCAGAAACATTGGACAAGTTATGAGTCTGAAGAATGAGCTCCGCAACATGAAGATGAATGATGGGGACAACATAACATCATATTTTGTGAGAATCTCTCAGTTAAGAGATCAACTACAAGATATTGGAGAGATCATCTCAGAGAAGGAATTGGTAAACATAGTACTCAATGGTCTTCCCAAGACGTGGGATGCATTTGCCGCAAGCATGAACACAAGGAAGGAGTATCCAACATTTGAAGAACTTTGGACTTGTTGTGCTCAAGAAGAAT
>ML807193.1:33212-67592 GCA_009831015.1 Picea engelmannii
GAAGACAATAAGGATGCAGATGGAAGCATGGACTCTGTTAGACAGAGGGAGCCGATTATATGCACTCATACATGAAGCAAGGATTAGGAGGGAGCTAATCCTATGATCCATTGAAGATGATGAAGTATATATCCATGATAGCAACCATGAAAGACAATACGTATTCTTCAAAGATAAGCCTTAAAGTATCCCTGGTTGTCCATCCACATCCGTGATCCTATGATGGAATCTTTAGGGCATGGAATCTATAAGAAACTCCATGGAGCCGAGAACTAAAGAAACACATTAATATTCCAAGAAAGAAAGAGAAGCCAAAACAACCAGTCATTGTATCAAGAATCACAAGATTACCAGCCTGATATGAACTCAATAAAAGAAATCAAGCAGAGGAACTGAAAGTCATGATGAAGAACCGTGTATGAAAGACTTATGAATGGAAGCATTGTGAGATCTATAACTAGAGGTTGTCCCAGATGGAGGGAGAAGACTATGATGATTACTTTTTCTAGTACACCAGACATATCTCTACATGAGTTATTATATCATTCGCAACATCCATGAGTTGGAGTTCTACATCAGATGAATGCAAAGAATGTTCTCCAGAAAAATTGAATAAAGAGCGTATGAAGAGCAACCTCAAGACTTTGAGGCATACCAGAAAGAGACCCTTGTATGCAAATAGAAGAAGATAACTTGGTAGAGAACCTCCAGTGCACAACATAAGCATGGTGAAGATTCCCTATAACATCAAGATGATTACTCAGTAGATCGGATCTCATGATGACAGAAGAAGTGCCACATGGATATGTTCTAGTTTTTCCAACAATGATATACTCTATTGTTCAGAGCTACATGAAGCCTTCATAGAAAATCAGTGTTCCAGACTAAAGTACATTTGAAATCAAGCATTACATTATCCATGTTGAAGTTCATAAAGGAGAAAGTGGTTCTCCAATACATATCTCCACAGATGAGCAGATAAGAAGACATTTTGGTAAAGTTTCTATCCAAGATGAAAGAGTTTGCGTACTCAAGCTGGAGCTCATGGAGACGACTTCCTTATTGAAAAAGGAAGAGATGACTCCCAGGCTGGGAGGGAGCACTGAAAATATTATTGAGGACATTCATTTTCAAGATTGAAAAATAGTCCATCTTGGACAGATGCTTTCTTGTTCAGAAAGTGGATTGAGATTTTTGATGGACAACGATTTCCCATTGTGGTTAACATGGGAAATGGTCTAGATTGCTGATGTATCATAGACAATGACTTTCCATCGTGGTTAACATGGGGAGTGGTCTAGGGTAGTCTCTCTTCTTGAGGGTTACTCAAGAAGACTGGACCGCCTCGTCGGACAACGATTTCTCATTGTGGTTAACATGAGGAATGGTCCATTTTGGAGGTTGATACAGGACAATCTTTTCCTCTTTTGGTTAACAGAGGAAATGGTCCGGACAGTCATTCCTTAGGGTTTATACATTCTCTCCAGGGTGCACTTTGATTAGTGTAGGAGGAATGGCCCAGGGTGGGGAATATTTCAGGCTCAACAATCAGGGACAAGCATTCCTTAGGGTTTATACATTCTCTCCAGGGTGCACTTTGATTAGTGTAGGAAGAATGGCCCAGGGTGGGGAATGGTCCAGGTTCAGAAGACATGACAATTATTCTTCCTTGCTTGAGAAGAATAGTCCAGATATCTCATTGTTCTATTATGAGGGAAGATATTCTTTCAGATCTCACAGATGTGAGTGAAAGATTGGCCCAGATGATTCAGTTTATATCATAACATTGTTTCTGTGCAGGTTGGTCCCAGATGATTGTTATGAAGATTGTATGACAGTAGATGTATACTACTATGGTGGATGTGTTCCATTGTTCATGACTATACGTTGCTGATCAAGTACTTGTGTGTTAGTTGGTGTGGTAGTGTACCACTGGATTGTAGTTATGTATTACTATGGATAGACACAGTTGTGTTCTATTTTTGTTCTAATTGCCTTGAAGACTATCAACAGTTTATTGGAAATAATTATCAGCCAGATGAATGATGAACAAAGATTTTCCAGACAGAAAATGGTTCAGAACATTTACTCTTCTAGATTAGAAGAATGGCTCTTGTATCACTCTGTGGAGTGATCATCATGTCTGATTACTCAGATAGAGTATAGTTTCGAGAGATGATGCAACTGATGATGATGATGGTGCTCATGATCTAGTCATGATCTAGTCTATATAACTATGTTGATGCTACCAGGTGAATGGTATGTTTTGTGCTCAAGACCATTACCTGTAATACCTCCCTAGCTAGGAGGGAGTGTTGATATTATGGTAGCTGTGGGAGGTATTTACCTCCACGTGTAAACCTGACGAGGATAGAATACTCCGGGAAGAAAGAAGAAACCCTAATGAGTTGGCTAATAACCCTAGAAGACTTGTCAGATCAAGAAGATAATTTATATTAGGTTATTAGCCTCCAAGAGAAGAATTCGGCCAGAAATAATATTATATACTAAACAGACAGATACCCAGAATGAGAAGTCGGCCCTGGCAGTTAGCCAGGATTAGTATAAATATAGGAGGCCAGTTCTCATTCTAGCAGGCAGTCTTAGAATTGCAGTGCCTGGTCTTGTGCGCACTGCAGTTGCCCAGTTTCTGCGCAGGTTTGGAGGAAAGTTGTCATTGCAGCTGTTGCAGCTAGAAGTTACGCTTGGACTATCTCTTGGCTAGGGTTTGGACTATCTGATCAGCTCTTTGTGATGCATTATCCTTGGGGAAAGGTGTGCTACCCTTTGTTTGGCTATCTGGCCTAGGGTTTTCTTTTGGAGTGATTCTCTGTCAAGATTAAGGTGCTCGAAGGGTGGCTTCGGCCTATGGTTGGGTGACAAGGGTATTGTCAATGGTAAAACGAGCACATATATTTCATATTCTAACAAAAAGGACCAAGCCAATGCATTTGGAGCTTGCTTAGATGTTTCTGGTACTTTCTATCATATAAGAGCACAAAATCACCCTATGCAAATGAATTACACTTTATATGTCGGTCATGCTGGGCCTTTTGCTGAGCTTTCTCCACAGTATGATGAAAATCTGCTAGGAACTTATCTTCCTCAAGTTCCAACAATTCCTCCATCTGCACAACAATGGATTCATCCTCGATCATCTTGGTAGCTCGTGTAATGAATATATTTGGGGTGAGAAACACAGTGGGCACCATTGCTTCTCAGCCATATACTAGTTGGAATGGGGTGTACCTCTTTAATCACTTCGTAGTAGTCTGGTATATCCATAACCCAGTCAGAACTTGCTCATCCCAATCATACCAATTTGCGCAACAAACCTTAGTAAGCCCCCTCTCCAATATTTTATTAAATGCTTCCACTATTCTGTTAGCTTGCAGATGATAAGGATTTCTCTTATGATGCTAAATAAAAAATTCTTTGGTAAGGGTCGCTATAGTTGCACCGAGAAAGTGGGCTCCTTGGTCACTAGTCAAGCTGGGAGGACAACCAAACCTGGTAATAAAATTGTAAAAAAGAAACCGTGTTGCGGTGGCCATAGAACAATCTCGAACAACCTCTGCCTTAGTATAGCGAGTTAGGTGGTCAGTTGCGGTAATTATGCATCTGGCCTTGGAATGCTTCGTTGTATAATTTATTAGACCAATGAAATCAATAGCCAATTTTTCAAAAGCCTGTAGTGCGTGAACATGGTGCAGAGACTCATCACGATGAGATGGTTTTCCCACTCTCTTACATACATCACAGACCCAAGCATATTCCTTAGCATCTTTAAATACTGTAGGCCACCATAGTCCTACCTGTAAGATCTTTATGGAATTTTCCTTTTCACCACCGTGTCCTCCTGCAATTTCACAGTGACATTCCCATAGAATATCAGGTCATTCATGATCAAGAACACATTGCCGCAAGATGTTATCCAATCCCAATTTGTAGAGTTGGCCCACAATCAATTGGTAATATGTTTCCCAAACCACTGGGTGCCTCTTTTGTGTTGCGAAATATCATGTTGCCATAGTACTGATAGTAAAAAATAGGGCAATGTTCGACAAGTAATCAGGAATGGCCTCAATGCATAACCTATATGTATCTGGGAATTGGTCATCTACATGTCCACCACTTTCTCCAAATTCCAGGCAAGACAAGTGATCTGGCCCGACATTTAACTTGCCCAGCTTAATAATGACCTCAAAAGAGAACTTCTGAAACAATAGAAACCACCTGCAAATGTGACCTTCTAACACGGGTTTGTTCACCAAATACTTTAAAGCATAATGGTTAGTAAAAAAATTAAAATGACTTCCAAGTAAACAATGCTTAAACTTTTTTAAAGCATACACCATATCCAAACCTTCTCTTTCGGTTGTGGTGTAATTGCGTTCATCTTGTGAAAGTTTGTGAATGACAAAGTATATAGGATGGTCCAAATTTCCTTCCCCTTGTTGCACAAGAATGGCATCGAGCGCAACTGTAAAGGAATCAATATGGACATGAAATTCAACTTCCCAGTTAGGATAAATTAGAATATTTGTAGTTCTCAATTTCTATTTCAGCAGGTCGAATGATTTATCACAATCCCGAGTCCAACGAAACCCTTTGGATTTCTTGAGAAGTTGTTCCAAAGGTGTCGTTATGATCATGTAACCCCTAATAAATCGATGATAATAACCAGTATGGACCAATGTCGTGTGCAACTGCTCGATAGTGGTAGGAGGAGGCATATTGAAAATAACTGCAATTTTTGCAGGATCGACTAACACTCCTTCTCAACAAAAAATATGCTCTAACATATTTCAAAATGTAGAGAAAATACATTTTCGCAGATGAATGGAAATCTACAACTGTTTACAAGGGTCCACCATCAAGCGTAATATTCCAATGTGCTCTTTGAGTAAGCTTGTTATATTCCAATCGTCTAGGTATACCTCAAGGAACTGGTGAATGAAATCGTGGAATGTTGTGATCACGATCCGAGAAAATGTTGTTGAGGTATTCTTAAGCCCGAAAGACATAACATTGTAGGCAAATGATCCCCATTCAATAATAAAAGTATTCTTCTTCTTATCTTCCTCGACGATTCGAACCCGATGATATTCGAAGAACCATCTGTAAAGGAATATGCCTCATTTATTGCTACTTGATCTAGTACCTCATCGCTAAAGGGGGTAGGAAAGGGGTCATGTACACAAGCAACGTTTAGGCTTTTGTAGTCCACACAAACTCGTATAGCATCCATACCTTTCTTGGTTTGTATCAAAACATGATTGATCCTTTTAGCCTTATCGAGAAGGAATCAACCCAACTGTGAGCATCCTATAAATCTCCTTTTTCACTTTTTCTTTAACTCAGGGATTTAGCCGATATGGCCTATGCTTGACTGGTCTTGATTCAAGATTTAACTCCATCATCATCTCCCCTAAATCGCCCTTAATACCTTTTAGTTCTAAGAAATTTGTAGGGAACATGTCGTCATATTCCCGCAACAGAGCTTGTATCTCTGTCACGGTTTGTTCATCCCAATAATCTCCAATGGAGGCTAACTTAGGATGCTCATCAATTCCTATATTGACTTTCCACAATTTCAAGGGTTTGGTATAGGAACTATTGACATCATCTCGGATAGTATCTTTAACCTCCCTAGTTCCTCCGGATTCTTGAAACGTCAGATGCCTATGTTCCTCAAGATCATCAAGATCTTTTGGGTTTCTATCAATAATAAGACAGATCACAGGTAATCGATCAGAGGATGGGTAAAGACTATGATGAAGGAGGTGCTCATGTTCATGATAGACAGTAGGAGGATGTATAGGCTTAACTTCATAAAAAAAAATATTTTCTTAATCCGTTGCAAAGCTAAAATGATTTCAAGGGACTTACCTGAGAATAAGAAGTCTTGACAAAATTGTCATTGAAGGATTTTCCAACAAACCATTTGGCGTCGAGCTTCCTCATGTATATAACAAGCAACTGGAATTTGTTCCAAGGAATGAATAAAATGATGCACCCATAGTTGAGAAGGTAGTTGTGCAACTTCCCATACTTGAATATAGTGCGCTACATGTTCCCTTGGATCCAAAATCCCATCATATAATTCCAAAGATGACTGGTCCAGATTCAACAAAGTAAGTTGCGAAGGGGGAATAAAGAGATGTTGAATGGCACACTTTGCTTCGTCCCAGCAAGATAAAGTATCCTTATGAGTGGCCCACCATCTAGCTGAAGAGGATCATAACACAACATCTAATACAAGAAGTCTTTGTTTTGGCGCAACTTTAGCCTCTATGTCAACCATAAAACTGGCCAAATCTGAAGTGCCATCGTACATTGGGTGTTCTCTAACCTCAGATCCAATCCACCTAGAAGCTCTAATAGTCGAGCAACGTCGTGAGAAGTTCTCATATCTTCGCTATTGCCAGTTGTCAAACACTATCTTTGAATCTTCCCCTACAGACTGAATACTGTGCCAACTTACCAAGCCGTTTGCATTTGGGTTAATATAATCCGCTTGCTTTCTTGCAGTCAGAGTGTAGAGATGATTCAGGCTATCCTCTTTCGTATTCCCCTCTACCGGATCCATATAGCGGGGACCTTGATACAGGTCTAATGGTTCGGTTACGTTCATACCATCTACTTCAAAAGACATGACTTCTTTCTTAAGGTTGATAACAACAAAATTCTCATAAGCCCAATCAATGCCCAATGAATCTAGGTATGGGTCCTTTTCCCCCATGATTTCTATAAACTGGAAGTCGACCATTGTCTTCACTCCATCTAAGTTCACTTCAACATTCTGCAACCTCCCAACACAGTAGAGACAATACTGATTGATCATTTGTAACTGAATGGGCAAATAGACCAACTTGGGCTTACCCTTGGCTTCCCAAGTTTTCTTTGGTAGGATGTTGATGTCAGACCCCAAATCTAACATAACATCATTAATTTCATAACCGACGATGTGCGTATTTAGTCTAAATTTCCATCTGGATATTTGCTTCTTTCTCTCTATTTTGCCTGTATGTATTTTGGGAAGATGAGCACCAATCAATTCTTCTGGGTTCGTTTCAATCTCTAAAATCCCCTTGAGCTTGTTTCACAACTCCCTGGTGAGTTGTTTGTCATCCAAAATATCAGAAAGTAAGAGGAACCACAATTCAATAGTCTGCTGGTGTCTCACCGGAGGATCTTTTTGTGCCACACAATGCTCTACACGTTTAGGTTGAGGCCCATGGTTTGAGTCTGTAGGGATCGGTAGTGCAGGATTAGAAACCCGTCGGAATATCTCAACAATGTCCTTAAAGATTTGTTTTTGTGCAAGGGGGTCATATATCACATCTTCTGGTACCACCTTGCAGATCTTACTATGATTCGATTTGTCAACATCAACACCAATCCTTGTTCCTCCTCTAGTAATAATATTAATATTGGGTGTCTTCTCTTCAATGACAGGTCGAGGTTCTAAATTTATCAAATTGGCATCTCGTTGTCTTGCGCAATCCTCTCATTTCACAATCAACTTAAGACAATCCTTAGTGGCATGGGTTTTGCTTCTATAGTGGGCACACCAAGGATGTCTCAGAAGAGAATTGGAAGAGGACAATCTCGAGCAAGATATCCCTGTTCATCACAATTATAACACTAAGTTGGCCCTCTTCTGCTAGTTTGTCCACCTCTGAAACCTCCACCACCTCAACGTCCTCCTCCAAATCCTTGAGGAACTTTGTCAACCCTGAATGCAAACAGATCTAGTTTGTATGCAAGAACATCCATAATGCGACATTGTTTGGTGGTGTGAGTATGTGACCCACAAAATTCACAGTACACTGTGTTTGGAATGAGGGTGTATTTTTGTAGGATTGGGAAATGTTGAGGGTGTTGCTCATGAATTCAACATATTTCACAATAGTCATTATTATGAGTACTGCACAGGGCCATGGAATGGTGTCATGGCTTGTGGCTTTGGCTACAACTGTGACTCTGACTATGGATCTCGCTCATGGATCTGGTTGTTGGGTCTGGTTTTGTCTATGGATATGGATTTGGTTTCTGGCTCGCTTGTTCCCATAATACAAAAGTCTATGTTCATTAACTCTTGATTCTGAGCAATACCCAGATCCAAACTCTACAATTAGAATTCATTCCCATCTTTCTCAGACTTGGAGACAATACATCTTGACAATGAATGAAGTTAAGTTGAATGTTGTTTTTTGTTTGTTTACTGAAATCCTAGCAAAAATTCCCTCATGCAACAACCCCACGAAACGAAGTGTGGTCTACCTTCTTTTGTTAGGATTAATTGCTTCTCGGCATGGAAAAAACTCTCTTGTGGGTGTACATTCTTATAAGCACTATGTCTCTACAACAATGTCATTTGGATGACAACCTTTGTGTGCAATAACAATTCATCATCCAATGTTTTGTTTTCTTCGACAATTTTCATGGAGTTCTCAAGAACCCCCCCAATATCATTGACCTCCATGCACCAATATTTGGCACATATCCAAGGAGGGGTTCTTTTGATGCAATATAAAAAACAACAATTGGATTGGGGATTTCCTTGGCATCGACCTACTATTTGTCTTGTCGGTGTTGTTGACCTCTTGTGTTTCTATAGGTCCTTGGATAGATTACGCTCATTGGACTGGATATGGAGACAATTCTTCATCTTCTTCAATCTTCATCATCTACTGCAATCACAATTCATCACCCAACATTTTGTTTTCTTCGACAGTTGTCATGGAGTTCTCAAGAATTCCCCCAAGGTCATCAAACTTCGTCAACCAATCTTTGGCACATCTCCAAGAAGGGGCTCTTTTGATGCAAAACCAAAAACAACAATTGTATTTTGGTTTCCCTTGGAATTAACCTATTGTTCGTCTTGTTGTTGTCATTGACCTCTTGTGTTTCTAGAGCTCCTTGGATAGCTTCTACTCCTTGGACTGGAGATGCATGTAATTCTTCATCTTCTTCAATCTTCACTCTCCACACTCCTCTCTTGATTGTTGGGTTTCTAGGGTGAACCTTTGGATGAAAACACCCACACTTTTCTTTCCAATGGCCACTCAACTTGTAGTGGTGGAAAAAGTTCTTAGTGCTATTGTATTGATTACTTAACTTACTCCTTTTCTCCATGTGCCTTTGAATTTTCTATTGGTTTGGGATGTCTTCTTGCCATTCCTCTAGAAGTAATTCAACTTGTGGCCTGTGGATTTCTTCTCCCATCAAGATGCCACACGATGTCCTTTCTTCCCAAAAATGAGCATACCTATGAGTGCTAACAACTAGCCATTCCATGAGATTTCTTCTTGTATCAATGACAAACAAGGGAAACCTTACCTGATGCATACTGACACTTCTTATTCTTCTTATTTTGGATGATGTTCTTAATGCTTCTTCTAGGTGTATGTGTACACTGAGTCTTTGAACTATTATCATCATTCCCCTTTTTTAAGCCACGATAAGGATGAGGTGGTAATGGGTTTCCACCTTTATGCATTACTGCTCTTTCTTCTAAGGATTAGGCCAACTTCACCATGGCCTTTTCCTTCACAAACTTGATCTTGGATTTCATGGCCTTTTCCTTCACAAACTTGATCTTGCATTTCATGGCCTTTTCCTCTCTGCCATCAGAACTTAGGCCTTCATTCTCTCTATTAAGCTATAATGAGGTTTAGGATTCCTTGTCTTCTCTCTCCTAGCCCTAGTCCATCATAAACTATCTTCCTTAACAATTTTAATCTAATTCCTTTGGTATGATTTTCAAATTCACTAAGCTCTCTTGAGAAATATCCATGGAAGACGAGCTTACTAGAGTTTTTTAGGCCATGGTGCTGGCTTCGAATCTGACAGTGGAAGGTGGATTTTCTTTTTTGTTCTCTTGAACAGTTTCTTGGAGATTTTCCAATGCCTCCTTCTCTGCCAATTCTTGTTGTAGATGAGTCATTATTTGAGTGAACCTATCCTCTTTACAATTGTCCAACTGGGCGACCTTCTCTCCTAAGTGTACAAGCTTAAGTTTTCTCTTGTCCCAATATGCCATAACCATGATGAGGGAGTCTTAGAGTTCAAAAAAATTATTCTTTAACAATGGTAGAAATATTATTGATCTCTCAAATTTCTTTTCCATCTCTGCCATCCTCTGGTTAAACACATGGACTTGTTTCTTCAAGTGCCTGGTCTCTTCTTGAAGCAATGCATTAATTTATTGTGGGTCTTCCAACCTCTCTTTGTTTTGTTTACCCATGCTAGGTCTGAAAGATTCTAACAGTTGCATCATGGTCGAGGATTCAATTTTTTTGATACCATATGATCCATAAATGAGGGTCTTATAGCCCACTCGCTTCACCAACACAGATACTTTGTTCTCAATCTTATACATATATCTCTGTCTTCAGAATGGCTCCAATTCTTGGTTCACCTACACATAGAGAATTAGTTTTGAGTTCAACTATGTTGCAACACTATTTGGGATTAGTGAGATGGCTTGTTCTCTGGTGTAACTTGCACATAAGCAACCAATTGACAATGCCAATAATAACAAATAATTTGTAATTACTCTATCACTAAGAATTTCATATTCAGTGCAACTCCTTTGCATGTTGAAATCCAAGTGAACTAGATCTATCAACATGATCAAGGCTGAGACATTGTCATGGTTTTGTGTGTGTATTCAGTTTTGATTTTAGTGGCTTGATTGAGGAAATGCAGAAATATCCCAAATGATCAATGCTTTAGGAAAGACCACTGAGCCAACTGTACCGACTATTGATGAAACTTGTTGGGGTTAAATACCAACCACCAAAACTGCCTATGCACAAGGTTTATAGATTTACGCTCAATGGAACCAACTCAACATAATAGTGACATTCCAATTTAAATCCAAATTGTAATCTAAACTCTACTTGTCAAATATATAAAGTCAACACTTTTTCTTTTGTTTAGAAATGGCCTAGACTATTACAGAGCTAGATTCATGGATCCGATTTCCTTCTTGTATGACAAAAACAACTTGCAAAAATTGATGAAATGGATTGTTCTAGCATTAATAAGGGACATCGATGTATTACTCAATGGAAGTGTTCAATAATCAAGATGCAAAACGATTCACTTACATCCAGGTTTCATATGTATATATTGGGGCTCTGATTCAAACTTTCAATACAAGGCTATGCTCATCCATATGGTATATATTTTTCCTACGTAAATGTAATGTCATGAATAAAGATTTCATCAGTAAATATAGTGTGTCACACAATGCCTTACTAGAGAATTCCATATCTCATACCAAGCCTTCCTTCCAAGTACTTGAATAAAAACACAATTCATTAAACATAGTGCATGACAATGAGAAGAATACCAAAAGAGTTAAGCCCATGAAAACCCATGACTTGAACCACTAAATGCCAAAATCAGTGGTAAGAGAGAAAAATTAGAAAAAAACATTATGGTTTCATTAACCATTGCCTTGATGGCACAAAATACCACTTAGCTCACTCTAATGACCACTTCACACGACCTTAGGGAGATGAAGCCAACATACCTAGGCTGCGTATGGACTGTATAGCTTGTGTATGGTCTCAAGGAGATAAACATTTTTGTGTGTAGTTGTTCGACAACACAAGTATTCCAATAGAGGACAAACACCTCAGTAACCACTCATACAACCAGATCAAATATCAACACACCGATGTTCTGACGTGGTAGAACCCCTACGGGGAAATATCCACTACCCCAGCCAACACGACCACTTGGAGAAGGTTATTAATGCAAAAGAAAAAGATTACATAGAGATTTTACAAGAGAGTTTCTCACAATCGATCATCGACAAATAACCCTCCATGCTCTTTAAATAGAGATCATGGACCAATCGGGTGTTAATCCACAGATCAATGGTCATTAAAATCGAGGAGAATATGAACCGTCGGATCACTCTATGTCGAGAACATATCGTGACTGTTGGATTTCCTAACTACAAATGCATACGAATGCATAATAAAGAAACACACTTTTACCTAACGAAACATTAGACCAAGTAGATATTAACTAACTCATAAGTGTCTAAATATCCTAACATCCCCCCTTAATAACAACTTGGGATATGATTGAAGGATTTACAATGGTGACACAATAGGAGAAGGAAGGAGGAATTAGGGCCTATCTCCCCTTGATGACAACTTCCTGAAATTCTAACATAGATCGAAGTTTGGAAAACTTCACTTCTGTAAGAGACTTTGTGAAAATGTCTACAACTTGATCTTCTGTAGGGGAAAAGAGCACTTCAATAACTTGATCACGAATGACCTTTCTGATGAAGTGCATGTATAGATTATGTGTTTGCTGTAATGATGTTGAACTGGGTCTTTAATGAGCTTGATGGAACTCTGATTATCACACCAAAGGCTGGTCGGATGCTGCTGCTGGAATCTAAACTTTGAAAGAATCCATCGAATCCATAAGGCTTCCTGACTTGCATTTACTATTGCTCGGTACTCTGCTTCTGCTGAAGAAATTGCAACAACCTGTTGTTTTTTACAGGCCGAAGTGACAGGTCCTGAACCAAGGCTGAAAACATAACCTGTAGTAGACTTCCGATCATCAGGGTCGCCGACCCAATATGAATCAGTGAAACCAACCAATAAAGGAGCCCCCCTGAACTATAATGTATCCTGAATTGAATTGTACCACAGACATAGCGGAGTATCCTTTTAGCTTCTTTCCAATGGCTTTCATGGGGTGTTTTCATATACTGGGAAACAAGACCAACAACAACGGAAAGATCATGAGGATGCATATGAGTCAAGTATAAGAGGCTACCAACTAATTGACGGTACAAGGTGGCATGAACTTCGAGAGAAGTACATGTAGTAACAAGCTTGACTCCAGACTGTAAGGGAGAAGGGCTAGTTTACAATCGTCCATGTGAAAGCGATGAAGAAGGTCACAAGCATACTTAGATTGGGAAAGAAAAATTCCTTGATTGGTTTTGCAAAACTTGGAGGCCAAGGAAATAGTGCAAAAAGCCTAAGTCTGTCATTTCAAATTTCTTCTTAAGGCTCTTTTTCACATGGTTTAAAAGTTTCGAGTCACTACCAGTAAGGATAAGGTCATCAACATAAATGACAAGGATTATGAGATGACTTCCTACTTTCTTGGTAGAGACATTAGGATCATAATGGAATCTAGAGAATCCAGTGGCAATAAGAAAGATGTCCATTTTGGCATACCAAGATTGGGAAGCTTGCTTAAGACCATAAATATATTTTTAAAGGAGACAAACAAGGCTAGAGTCATTATGGACATAGCCAAGAGGTTGTTCCATGTATATTTATTCTTGCAAATCTCCATGCAAGAAGGAGGATTTAACATCCATATGATGGACCTCCCATTTATGTGAGGCAACGAGGGCAAGAACAAGGTGGATGGGATTCATTTTGGCTACATGGGCAAATGTTTCATTATAGTCAATTCCTTCAACTTGGGAAAATCCTTTGGAAACTAACTGAGCCTTGTGTCTTTCAACACTTCCATCTGATGCATACTTAGTTTTGTAGACCCATTTACATCTGACAAGTTTTATTCCTTTTGGAAGAGGTACAAGATCCCAAGTATCGTTTGCCATTAAAGAACAATACTCTTCATTCATTGTTGTATCCCAATCTGGACGATCCGAAGCTTCTGCAAATGTCTCTGGATCACGAGTCTCTGAAACTTGAGCCAAAAGATAAGAGGCTCGCTAGAACTTTGAATGTGTCCGATGTTGATCTGAAGGATCATTGACAAGATCACCAACTTCTTCTCGTGTTGAAATGATACATCTAGGAAGCGATGGAGATGGAGCTGGTGTTGGTTCAGGTTCAAAGGACTCATATGGAGGAAGGTGAGTAGGCAGAGGTGGATTTTCATCCTCAATGTCATCATATGAAGAAGAAACCAGGATAGAATAAGGCGCAAATATTGAAGATGGCTAGCAGGCTAAAGAAGGCACAAACATCGAATCGGGCTCACAGGCCAAAGAATGCACAAATTTTGAATTAGACTTGCGGGCCAAGAGATTTTTATCAAATTTAACATCTCTTCTAATAATAATTTCATTACAATGTGGTTGAAGAAGTATATAACCTTTGACATCTTCAGAATAACCAAAAAATATACACTTCTCACTTTTAGGCTGCAATGCTTTCCTTTTCTCATCAGGAATGTGAGCCCATGCTATACTGCCAAATACACAAAAGTGACTTACATCTGGTTTAATTTTAGTCCAAGCTTCTTCTGATGTTATATTTTTAAGAGCCTTTGTGGAAGTGAGATTTACTATGTAATTTGCACAGTTGATGGCTTCCACCCAATACTTTAGACTTAATCCCTTAGATTGGATCATACGATTATCCATTTTTTTTAATGTGCGGTTCTTTCTCTCATCAACACCATTTTTTTGTGGTGTATATGGAACAATGTGTTGCATTTGGATGCCCTGTGTAGTGCAGTAACTTGTAAAATTATTGTTCACATATTCACCTCCATTATCTATTCTTAACCTTTGAATTTGATGTCAAGATTGTTTTTCTACAAGGGCCTTGTAGGACAAAAACTTGTCAAAAGCTCCGCTCTTAAGTTTTAAGAAGTAAACCCAATTACGTCTAGAAAAGTCATCAATGAAAGTTAAGAAATACTTGCACCCAAAAAAAGAAGGAGAAGAAAGTGCACCACACAAATCACTGTGAATAAGCTGCAAAGGGCATGAGGTGTGCCAAGAGGCACATTTTTCAAAACTTTCCCGATGATGTTTGTCAAGAACACAACCGACAAAAATACCATATCTACATGAAACATGAGGAAGACCAGTCACCATATGTTGATTACATAGTTGTTGCAATGAGAAATAATTTATATGACCAAACCACTCATGCCAAAGTTTGCTCAAGTCATCACTATGAGCAACAAAAACTGATGAAAAAGGTGATGACCCAAAGTTGTCAAACTTGTACAACTTGGTAATATCATAAACAATTCCAGTTGCAAGAGCATGCTTAAGATATTTTAGACCCTTGATTACAACTTGGTGATGTGAAAACTCTACGGTTTTACCTTCACTTGAATGAATGATTTGATATACTGATAGAACGTTACAAGAAAGACTTGGAACACATAATATATCATTGAAATGACCATTTTCTACTTGGACTGTTCCATATCCTTCAACACTAAGAGATCTATCATCACCAACAAATATTTTCTTGGTGTTGCATTCATTTAGAGAAAAAAATATGTCTTTATCCTTAACCATATGACAAGATGCTCCAGAATCAATAAGCCACTCATCAAAAGAAGAAGTAGAGGTTGTATTGAAGGAGAAACCAGAAGCAAAAAGTGCATGTCCATGAGAAGAAGAAGAAGAATCAATACCGATGTTGTGCTTCTTCATTTCTACTTCTAAAGATGCCATCTTCTTGAAACATTTGGACTCATCATGACCATCTTTATCACAAAAGTTGCAATGTCTGTTAGTTTTATTATTTTTATATTTTGCTCCTTTGTCACCATTAGGAGCGGAATTTGTTTGAGTGGGTTTGGGTCGCTTATGTTGCTTGTTGTTGTGGCAAGGATGTTTCTTCTTGGGATTCTTGGGTTTATCTTTTTGATGGACGACTAAGGCTTTGTTAGAGGTACATGTAGTGTTGATCATTCCAAGTTGTACAAGCTTATCTTGCTCTCTAATGAAAGCATCACAAAATGACTCAAGAGTCGTTTTTTGGTAAGGTGTCCCTAGAGCCTCTTTCATGGCATAAAAGGTAGATATAAACATTGAATATGCACTACCTAGCTTAGAAAGAATAAGATAAATGCAACGCTCTTCATCCATCTTTATCTTACAGTCTTCACATAAAATTCTGAGTGTTTTAAACTTAGATAGATAGTCTTCAATGCAAGAAAAATCGCTTGGACTTAAAGTCAGTACTTGATTTTCTAACTGTTGTGCTCGAATAATATTGTGTTTACCAAACACAGATTCAATCTTTTCCCAAGCTTCATAGGGTTTATCAATTTGTTGAAGGTGGAACCTTAAATCATGAGAGATGGACATTCTGATTAGTCCACGTGCTTCTTCATTCCTATTATCCCATTTGACTTTCTTATTAACATCAGTAGGTTTTGTTTCCTTTCCCAAGGTAATCTGGTACAAGCCTTTACTTCTTAATAAATCCTCCATATGAGATTTCCATTGGAAGTAGTTGTTGTTGGTAAGAAAAAGATTACTTGAAGAAGCCGTATTAAATATGTAGATAATATGGATTTAAAAACTGAAACTAATGATCTGGATGGAAAGATCTCGAAAAATTAAGCGGTTTACAAAAAAACGGCACTGAAAACAGACTTTGGATGTGAAAGTTATGCCCTTTAAAAAAAGGCATAAACAATAATCAAGGAACCATGTGATGGTGTAAGTTGCTTTATGAAGTGACCCACCTTTATAAAAGAAGTGGGGTTCACTTTTACAATGAAGTTACTTTATAAAAGAAACGCTACATGAAAAATAAATAACTCTAAAATATTAAAGCTATTTATAGTGATTTACTTTTATACTTGAAATGAAATACACTTTACAATGGAGCATGAACTTAAAAAAAAAAAAAGTAACAAAAAAAGAGACTTGAACTCAAAACCTCTTACTCAATAAGAAAAATTTTAAACAAATGGGATAACAAAACATATTGTATTGTTTAGCAAGAGGATTGGGGGTGTTGTTGCTGTGGAAAACGACCTTGGAGAGCGTGCTAAAAAAAACTATTTTCACACAAGAGAGATTTTACAGAGAGTTTCTCACAATCCATCATCGACAAATGAACCTTCATGCTCTTTAAATAGAGATCATGGACCAATCAAGTGTTAAGCCACATATCAATGGTCGTTAAGATCGATGAGAATATGAACCGTTGGATCACTCTATGTCGGGAACATATCGTGACCGTCGGATTTCCTAACTACAAATGCATACTAAAGAAACACACTAAGAAACACACGTGTACCTAATGACACATTAGACCAAGTAGATCTTAACTAACTCCTAAGTGTCTAAATATCCTAACAGTAGCCTCCGAGAAGCTTAATGTGTAGCATATGACCTTAGTGCTCTTGCAATTGTTGTGTATGGCCATGGGAAGAAGCTATTGTTGTGTATGGAAATGGGGAATAAGAATCATTGTCGTGCATGGCATCAACACTTGCCAAATTTGTTGGACAAATTTAGAAACTAAGCCAGAATAGTGAAATAGTCAATAAATTGAAATCGTCTATCTCCAATCTTAGAGCCAATCAAACAATGTGTGATTCCGAGCTATTGGAATTCTTCAATTAATAATAGAGAATAAAATTCTGAGTAAAATAATAGGAATATGATTTGCAATTCTTCATTTCCACCATTAACACACTAAGAGCAACAATTAACTACAAAAACAATTTACTATGCATAATTTCTCATATTTCATACTATGAAGAAATAATGAAATTTAACACAATATTACACACAATAGTAAAATCAAATATAGCATAAACATGAAGATTTTACTCTAGAAACCCAAATGGGAAAACCAACATTCAATGGTTGTTGAGTCTATTTCAATAATCTCTGGTCACAATGCAATTTATGGCTTTGTGGTCATTCAACAATTCACATAGCTCATTTTCCTTTGCATTCTCTCCTCATGGCCAAGAGGACCCTTTGAGAGTGGGAGTAAAATAAGAAATAGGGAGCACTGGGGTAATGGGATGACCAACATACTTGACCTTTCATTTCCCATTCCTCACTCTTTTCTCTCCTATTTTCATTTTCTATTTTATTTAATTCTTGTTCTCTTCCCTTTTATCTTATTCCACTTGACTTTGCATTGTCTTTTACATAGTTACCAACCTTTCTTAATTGTTGACTTGTCTTGGATATTAAGGATTATAACCATTGTTTTGTGTTTGGATCCATTTCAGATAATTTGATCTACCTTCTCAAGCTTTGTATTATCACGTTGTTTGATGTGGTCGTGGTTCCTTTTAATACAAATTATATCTGTTTCAATGAAAAAAAACAAAAAAACAAAAAAACAATTCCAATCAAAATTAAAAGTGCCTTAACCTTTGCCATATTATTGTTGCCCCTTCATAGGCTATAGGAAAATGTGATTCTATATTGAGTAGTCTATAAAAATAGAAGTCCAACTACTCCACACAACATTGGGTTCCCCCTCAATGCCCCATTGAAGAAACCCTAGGGTTTTATTTTTTCTACGTCCAATGGATGAATCTATCTAGGCACCTTAGTCTTCACTATGATTTTAAGCCCTTTATATGCATGTTGGATTTTGTAGAAGACTTGTGGTGTGTATAGGCCCTGATCATGAAAGCTAAACCAATGTTCCTCGAAATATCTAGATGGAGGGTGGTTCCACTACTAGCAACTATAGTGGTTGGTAGCATAGTGGGACTCAACCATACTTGAACCTTAGCCAGATTAGAATCGAAGATCTCAAGGTGAAATCTACCTTGAAATAGTTCATTTTCACACACACACACACACACACACATATTTCTTGAAATATATAGATGTAGGGTGGTTCCACTATGAACGACTATAGTGGTTGGTAACATAGTGGGACTCAACCATACTTGAACCTTAGCCAGATTAGAACCAGAGACCTCAAGGTGAACTCTACCTTGAAATAGTTTGTTTGCATTGATTGAGATAACTCATTGTGATATATGCATGTGTGTGTGTGTACATACATACATACATACATACATACATACATACATACATACATATATATATATATATAACCTATTGGATCAAAAACTTGGGAATAATATCGACCCCCATCCTCGAGCTTTTATTAGAAAAAATGGGCTTGCTAGTTACATTGCCAAAAAAGATTACAAACCATTTCTTACAATGTACATCAATGATTGGAATATATGTCGAGAAAGCATTGATTTGAAAACATCTAAGAATGAATTTGATAAAAAAACAACCACAAGCCACTGTTAAAAAAACATGATCGCAGAGCAATTAAATAAAACAAATGTGGAAATAAAACACAAAAGATACACAATACAATAGAGACACAGATATATGTGGTTCACCCAGTGTGGGCTACGTCCACCAGAGAAATTTTCAGGTCCTTCCTTTATTATTATCCAACAAATGAAGGGATGCAACCTACAACACACACGTTGTAACTTCCTCTTCTTTCTCTCAGAGTGTCCCCACTCAGAATACAATATTCACAATGATGCATAGCCACAATAAATTTCCCTCATAAAAGAGGGTTTCTTTCTAGGGAAAAAACCCTAACATAACTTCTACTGTCATATTTGTGACCTTATAATGAACGGTCAAGATTTACAATGAAATTACAATATACATTTACGAGGCAATTTTTCCTTCGGGGGCTTCACCCCCGAACCCCCATTGAGGGCTCGCTTGCCCCCGGACCCCATAGAGGGGGTAACCCCCCTCTGCACTCCTCCGTGTGGAGGAGTGTACATTATTCTGGGGTGTAAAGTATTCATGGGGTATAAACACAGCTAAAAACAAAGACCTCTGAATCAGGAAGATAATTAGGCTCCACAACCAACAATCTCCCACTTGGAGACTAATCTCAACAACTCCACCGCTGTTGTATCTACTGGACTATGAACCTTCTTAGACCTAGAAAATTTCTCATCTTCACCTTCATGCTTGAAGACCAACTGAAACTAAGCAGGAACTCAATTTCTCCCTAGTTACTCCCTTAGTTAACATGTCTGCATGATTCTAGCTAGTGTGTATCTTTTCCAACTTCAAATGTCCATCTTCTAAGATGGATCGTATGAAATGGTACCTTGGTTGTATATGCTTAGTGTTCAAATGGAAGACTGAGTTCTTTGCAAGATGAATGGCACTCTCACTATCACAATACAATGTGCTATTTTCCTGCTTCTTTCCCAATTCCTCCATAAACCTATGTAACCAAATCATCTCTTTACTAGCCTTTGTAACAACAACATACTCTGCCTCTGTTGTTGAAAGTGCAACAACCTTTTTGCAGTTTTGAAATCCAACTTACTGTTGTTCCACCTACAATAAAAACATAACCTTTGGTTCTCCTTCCGCTATCCTTATCACCTACCATATCTGAATCAATATATCCCTGCAGAACAATGTCTGAACCTTCAAAACATAATGCATGAGTAGCAGTACCTCTCAAATACCTGAGAATCCACTTTACTGCCTCCCAATGTTCTTTACCTAGATTGTTCATATACCTTCTCACAATTCCCACTGCATGTGCAATATCTGGTCTTGTGCAAACCATCACATACATCAAGCTTCCAAATACTGATGAATAAGGGACCCTGGACATGTATTTTATCTCCTCCCGTGTCTTGGGACACATTCCATTAGTTAATTTGAAATGGTTGGCCAAAGGTGTACTAACTGGTTTTTCATTCTACATTCTAAACCTCTCCAACACCTTCTCTATCTACTCACCCTGAGACAATGTCAATTTGTGATTTTTCCTGTCTTTTGTTATTCTCATACCAAGGATTTTCTTTGCAACACCCAAATCCTTCATTGCAAATTAATTAGCTAATTTCTTCTTGAGCACATTTATATCGTGCATATTAGACCCTGCAACAAACATGTCATCTATATACAATAGCAAGATAATATAACTTCCATTTTCTAGCATTTAAAAAAAAACACAGTGATAAGAATGACATCTACTATAACCTTGTTCTGTCATAAACCTGTCAAACTTCAAATACCACTGCAAATGACATCTACTATAACCTTGTTCTGTCATAAACCTGTCAAACTTTAAATACCACTACCTTGGATCTTGCTTTAGTCCATACAAGCTCTTCTTCAACCTGCATACCAAATTCTCCTTCTCTTTAACCTCATACGCATGTGGTTGTTGCATATAAATCTCTTCCTCCAAATCTCCATGGAGAAAAGTTGTTTTTACATCTAACTATTCAAGATGCAAATCTTCTATTGCCACAAGACTTAAAATAGTCCTAATTGAAGTCATTTTAACAACAGGAGAACATATTTCATCAAAATCTATACCTTTCTTTTTTGCAAACCCCTTTACAACAAGTATAGATTTGTACCATTTTTTTCCTCCATCTTCTTCCTTCAACTTGTAAACCCATTTATTCTGAAATTCTCTTTTTCCTGCAGGAAACTGAACCAATTCCCAAGTTTGGTTATTTACCAAGGAATCCATTTTCTCTTTCATGCCTTGATCCCATTTCTTTTTAGTGTCTACTTGCATTGCCTTTTCATAACATTATGGTTCACCAGAATCAATCAATAATAAATAATACAATGAAGGAGAGTATCGTTCAGGGGGTCTACTTAATCTGGTAGATCTTCTAACAACAATTGCAGGAGTTTGAGGTACCTTCTGATCTCGTTGTTGTACATTTTGATTTTTTGTTACCTTTGGAATTTCTTTCTCAGTGATCTCATCATGCACTGTGTATTATGGTTTTTCTTTTTCCTGTTTGTTTCCATGCAACTGATCTTTGTACATGACCTTCTCATTGAATATGACATCTCTACTCTTAATGATTTTTTTATTTTCATAATCCCATAAGCGATAACCAAAATCATTAACACCGTATCCAATAAAGGTACACTTCTTGGATTTTCCCTCAAGCTTTGTTCTATTTTCTTTATCAATATGGACAAATGATTCACAACCGAAAGTCTTAAAAAAATAGTTTACCTTTTTACCTGTCCATTCCTCCTCTAGAATTATACCATACAAAGAGATTGAAGGTCCTCTGTTTATTAAGTAAACAATAGTATCTACAACATCTTCCAATAACTGTAAGGGCAAACCAACATGCAATCTCATACTCCTTACATGCTCCATGATTGTCCTATTCATCCTTTCTGACACACCATTTTCTTGTGGTGTTCCTAGAACTGTCTTCTCTCTATGAATCCCATGGTACGAACGGTAATCATCAAACTCCTTGCTACAATATTCACCTCCATTTTATGATCTAAGACACTTCAACCTTTTTCCTGTCTTGTTCTCAACCAAAGCTTTCCATTTCTTAAAAGTAACAAAAACATTAGATTTTTGTCGAATGCAATAAACCCAACTTTTTATAGTTGCATCATCAATGAAAGTAACATAATAATGAGATCCCCCAAGAGATGATACCTGAGTTTGTCCCCATACATCTGTATGCACAAGATCTAACCTTTGACTCTTCTTTTCTTTTCCGACTCTGAGAAATCTAACTCTCTTCTGTTTTCCCTAAACACAAATGCTCACAGAAATCCAAATCAATTTGTTTAAGATCTGGAAACAAATTTCTTTTGTGAAGTATCTGCATCCCCTTCTCACTCATGTGTCCAAGCCTATGATGCCACAATGTTGTATCCACTCTTATAGAAGCTAAAGAGATAGAAGAGTCGGTATTACCAATACATAAATACAATGTACCCACATTCTCTCCTTTCGCTATCACCAATAATCCTTTGGTGACCTTCGACATCTTATCTGTAAATATGGATATACAAACTTCACTTGCCAACTGGTCTATTGAAATTAGATTTTTCCTTAGATCTGGAACATGTCTTACCTCTTTCAACAACCATTGGGTTCCATTCCTTTTCTTTATTTTTACCTTTCCCATTCCAACAATTTTGCATGGTGCATCATCACCCAAATGAACCTGTCCAAAATCACCTTGAACATAATCTAAAAAATGTTTCCTATGGGGTGTGGCATGAAATGAAGCCCCTGAATCTAATACCCAAGACTCATAAATATTATCTATAGAAAGAATCAAATCATCTTGTAACACATCACATGTTACATTTGCTTCCTGATTTTTCTCCCACTGTCCATCTCTTTGTTTCTTTGGAGCTCTGTAGTCTTTCTTCAGATGTCCTTTCTTCCCACAATTCCATCACTCTATATTTCCCAGTCTGGATTTGGATATGCCCTTCCTAGAATTCCCGCGGTTCCCTGAGCCCTTTCCTCCATCATTTTGTCTTCCCCTGTGCTCCATGTTTAATGCATTACCTGATGTCTCACATGCGCTTCTGTCACATTTCCTCACTAACGATAACACCAAAAACATTAACAAATTTTAAAGTGTTTGAACCAGATAGAGAGTTACTTACCACCATGAGCAAGTCATTCCATCTTTCTGACAATGAGCAAACGATTAGAAGAGACCTAACCTCATCATTAAAGTCCACTTTTACAGAACTTAGTTGATTAGTAACCGTATTAAATTCATTTAAATGATCTACAACCGACCCACCTTCTAAAATATTCATATTAAATAATCTCTTCATTAGAAATACCTTATTGAACGTCGAGGGTTTTTCATAAAGTTTAGCCAATGTGTCCATGAGTTCCTTTGTTGTATTTTCTTTCGAAATATTGAAAGCCACCAACGTTTCCAGGATCAATTGTATCGTTCCTAGTGCCTTTCTGTCAAGAACCTCCCATTCTTCGTCCTTCATGGCCGTCGACTTCTTTGCTATTCCACCCAATGGTAGGCATAGATCCTTCTGATATAAATAATCTTTGATCTGCATCTTCCATAACTGGTAGTTTTGGCCGTTAAATTTCTCGACCCTAAACTTTCCATCTTCCTCCATTGCTCCCACTCGAACCAAGAACCCTCTTTTCCTGCGAGTTACCTTTTGCTCTGATACCAATTGTTAGAAAAAAAGGATCACTAAGCAATTAAATAAAATAAGTGCAGAAATAAAACACAGAAGATACACAATAAAATAGAGACACAGATATACGTGGTTCACCCAGTGTGGGCTACTTCCACTAGAGAAACTTCCAGGTCCTTCCTTTATTATTATCCAACAAATGAAGGGATACAACCTACATCGCACCTGCTGTAACTTCCTCTTCTTTCTCTCATAGTCTCCTCACTTAGAATACAATATTCGCATTGATGCATATCCACAATACATTTCCCTCATAAAAGAGGGTTGCTTTCTAAGGAAAAAAACCCTAACATAACTTCTACCACTAGATCTGTGACCTTATAATGAACGGTCCAGATTTACAATGAAATTACAATATACATTTACAAGGAAAAATTTCCTTCGGGGACTTCGCCCCTAAATCCCCACTGGGGGCCCGCTTTCCCTCGGACCCCCCATCTGGGGGGATGGACCCTTCTGACTCCACAGAGGGGGTAACCCTCCTCTGCACTCCCCTATGTGGAGGAGTGTACATTCTTCCGGAGTGTGAAGTCTCCATGGGGTATAAACACGACTAAAAACAAAGACCCATGAATCAGGAAGATAATCAGGCTCCACAACCAACAAACACAACTGACATACCCCACATAAGGGGACGAACATGCCCACTATTATTTAAACTTGTGCCATTATCACAATAATTACTTGAAGTTTTCATTGTACCACATCATGACACACACATACACACACAACCCTAAGGGTTAGCTCAAGTTGTTTGACTTTCCATGTTGAAGAAAAAATTACCAAGGAGTTCATAGGGTTGAATCCCCTTGGTTCCCTTGGGGTTACATGTCCATTGACTATATTTACCTTGAGCGCCATTCACAAAATGTGAGGAAGCACCTGGAGGGTTTCCCCTATAATTTTTCCATGGAATTTATATGACCGTTTAGGATGTTAGAATATAAATAACTTAATTCTCTTTGTCAAACTTATGGTAAATTTTACCATATTATTTGCTATATGAAAAACTTTTCTGAAATTTATTGTTGTCGAATTAAAACATGAGAACAAACCAGGTGAATTACATTGTAGCTATAAGTTAATATGAAGAGAGAATATACTACCTTATCCTTGTTCATTTTTAGTTTCTAAAGGAAGAACCCTAGGTTTGTAGAATTGAGGGTCTAGATGTTATCCTCCCAAAGATCCTAAAAGTAATTTCACCATGTGAAAATGAAATTATTTTTAGGTCAAGGAGGAGGTGGTCATCTTCCAAATAAACTTAAACAAAACCCCTATCTCATATGGATTCATAGTTAGATTCTATATAACATATTAGGGAATCATGCGAAAAAAGCTTATTAATATGGTGAAAGATAAAAGAACTTCAATAAAAGTTGGAGGGGGGGACTAACTTTACATTTTTTAGGCTCATTCCCAATGATCTAAATCCTTCATACTTTTATATATTATTTCCCATATCTCTATGCAACTGTAATAAAATTTGTTATAAGTTCATTGTTAGAAAGATTGAGCCCCTTCTTCCCAAGATTATTTTGGAGCACTAAAATCTTTTTGCACCTAATAGCCCAATTTTTGAGAATATAATCTTAGTTTAGGAAACCTTGCACTGATGTAAAGTTCAACAGATAAAGGAAGTGATAATAAATTTTTGAATGGCCAATTCTTTTGGCATCATCAATCATGAGTTTGTTCTTAAGGTCCTTGTCAGTTTTGGATTCTTGAAAAATAAAATTGCTTAGGTCCTAGGTTGTATTCAATACCCATGGATCTCTCCCTTGGTTAATTATAGACTCGTGGTGATTTTTCAAATATTTTGAAGAATAATAAAGGGGTTCCCTTTTGACCTTATATGTACATCATCATGACCAAATATTTGGGTAGAGCTCTTGAAGATTTCATAATGCAAGGTTCTATAATGTGATTACAGATGGTTATGTTATCTTTTAGGGTTACTCCAAAAGTGTTTACACCATGCTTGGGGGTAATTCATGTGATGTGGAGTGCATGGTATGATGCCTACCCTTGGTTGTAACATAGTAGACATACACATTGGAGATAACTTACTCATGGAGTGCTACATCGTAACTTGATATTTATGTGGAACACTTCCTTTGGAGGTTGGTACCCTATGGCATGGTGACATTGTTCACGAGACATACATGGAGGGCTTGGTTTCTTTCTTAAGAGGAGAACCAATATGGAGGAGAAGTGTTGTGGAATTTAGGAGGAGAGAGTTGAGCCCTAGGTAGTATGGGATCACTTAATTTCTTAGACGAAGACTTCTACTTGACTTGAGGATGTTTGCGTTGAGGAGCATTTATGTAAGAGTAGTGGACTCATAGGAACACATGGCTTAAGAGGTAGCGTTATAGCATTGGATTCCTTTGGAGGAGAAAGTTGTACCTTTCCATATGGAGTGCTCACCTTGGGACCCTTCCTTGATGGACCTACTTTCCTTGAATCTTGACATGTATTACCTTAGAGTTGGAGCACTTCACATGTGGACTTAACTAGTGATTAGTTAGGTCGGTTGAGTAGTTGTTTTTTGTTCCTTGGAATACAATTCACCTAACCTTCAAGCCTTGTAATCAAGGGTGATATTGATGGAACCTTACCAACCCCTATCAACAATCGACTCACAAAGAAGTCAAACGATGATTGACTCACAAAAATAGAACATATCACAATTGGGATTTAAACCTAGGTGGAGAAGACAACATTTCTCGTCTTAACCACCCACGGTAGACCCAATTAACATGGTTTCTTGAGATAGTTATTTATGTACCTTATCGACTTTATTAAAGTTTGCCTCCCTCACCTATTATATGTAAAGGGAGGAGATATTCTTTAGTTGTAGTATTCATGTAGCATTCAAAGAAATTTTGGGTCAATGATGAGCGTCATAGATTTTTTTAACTATTTTTTTTTCTTAATTTCAACCAATAGGATTTGAGATGATGATGTTAGGGTTGAAAAGGAAAATTAAAAAAGAATTAAAAAAACTAAAATCCATGTGTCATTCTAATTAGATAATAGTTAACCATGGTTAAACCTTGTTAGAACCCTTAACTACTTATTCAATAACAAATAAAAAATACATTACAAGATCTAGGTAGATTTTGTGTAAACCTTGAAATACTAAAAGCTATTTATTATCTAGATTATTTAAAATATAATATTCATGATGTTTTGTTAGTTGGGTTTATCTTGGGTGGTTGAGAGGAATGATTGTTATGCTCCCCACCCAGGTTCAACTCTGACAAGTGACATGTTGAGCTCTTAACACATATCTTTACACATTATTTAACCATTATTTAGTTGTGATTCTTATTATATAGTGTGATTGAGAGTTGAGTTTTATCTTTTATTTTATTTTATTTAATACAAATATTTTTCATTTATATCATCTTTTTTTCTTTCTTTCTATGTGAAATACATATCCTTTAGAGATCAAGGCCAATACACCAATATATTGATTGAGAGCTCAACATGTCACTTGTAGGAATTGATCCTAGGTGGAGTGGTTAAACCCCTTCTCTCAAGTGCCTAGGCTAGACTCAATGACATTTTTTTTACATTTATTATTAAACTAAACAAGAAAAATGACCAAAGTTTTCAACAAGCTTTTATTTTAATTTATTTATAGTTTTTTAAGAATGATTATAAGTTAAAATGGATAAATATGTAACATGCAATTATTTTAATAAATTGGTTATTATGAATGTGAAGTTTAATAAAACAAACTTTTACATTGTGATTCTCTTTTATTATTGGAAAAATGAGTGAAGCTTTTTTGACATTTATAATTATAGTAAACTCATCATTTAATTTGTGCCCAAAATAATCTAAAATCTTTATTATTATTTCTTGTAATTCTACATTAGCCCAACATACATGGAAATACTCAATAATAAGGAAATGTCATCTCTAAGACAATGTAACATCACACATTTTGTTATTATTTTAGTATTTTCCTTAGAAGGCCCATTCTTTACCCTAAATTTCCCCTAATTTAAGCATATGAGAGTTTATTAAGTCACTTGTATCTTGAAGATGAACTTTCCTTGAGTATTTGTACTTGTTTTTATGCAAGGGAAGAAGACATTAAGGTTTGTGAGAGGCAATTTCTAGAGAAGACTTGAAGTGATAAGGTTTGAGTCCTTGTGTGAGAAGGACCTATGATTTTTTCCAAAGAAATCTTAGAGAAGGCTTGAAACTCTTTGTTTGGAGAGCTTGCGTAGGGAAAGCTTAATGAAATATCAAGGCTGGACTTGTTGATGTTGATGCTAGCTTGTTGTGAAGCCTTTGGTGTGTCTACATAGTTTGGTGGGATACCTTACAAGGAATTTGAAGGGATATCTTGTACTAGCTTGGGATAAGCTATTTATATGCACATATAACTTCATTCTTATGTATATATGAATTATGCTTTGCTAACTTTTATATCTGATTTTCAACTTATAATCTCATAGTCAATAAGTATTCTATAGAATGTTTGGTATGCATATTTGTCATGAACATCTAGCTGATTTTGTTGAGTAATTTGACACACACATAGAAGATATGTAGGCATATTTATGGTTGCAATAAATATGTTGTAATTGAGTAATTTTTTAGATCTATTATATGTTCGGACTTGTTCCCTAAGGGATGGAAACATAATTCCCTTAAAGTATAATTGTTCAATGTTTATCTTCTTGTGTTGTATTCTGTATTTGGTTTGACATAAGTGGAATATATAAGCTATAATTTATTTTTCAGATTCATCAATGTGGATAAAATTTCACATGAAATAGATCCAAGAAACCTCAAGGTTGAGGTGAAATATATGACTTTGCGTTATGTAATCTTTTCTCAAAATTTCCACATGGTATTAGAGTTGATTTAATTGAAATTTCTCTCTTGGTGAAGATGGAGTTAGGTATTTTAGTTTTTCTATACCTATGAGAGGTGCTTGACCTATTATAGGTTGTTGGATGTGAAACCCTAGTATGCATGGGAAGAAACACTTGAACCCTAGAAGGGATTTTCTACTTGATTTTATTGTGAAGTTGATTCGGATTTGTAGGGATGACTACTTTTGGTCTTAGAAAGTGTGATAGGTTGGAAGGTGATTCAAAATTTACACATTGGAATTGCAGGATGAAAATGTTATTGGAAGAGGTTGATCGTTGGGAACATGTTGAGAAATAGATCGCTACACTTTTTGATCCAACACTATTGACCAAGCATAATAAGAATGAGATGAAGGAAAATATAAGTTCTTGATTTGGTGAGGGATCATTTGATTACTCACATTGTAGAGAATAAGATTGACAAAGAGATGTATGATGTTTTGGTTGAATTATACCAAAGTGTGAGTGTCTCTAAGAAGATGCTCTTGAGAAACAAGCTCTCAACCATCTGCATGAGTGACACATATACAATGGTTAACCACCTGGACAAGACCAAAGAGTTGAAAGATCAATTGGATGTGATAGGAACAAAAGTGGAGGATGAGAAGATGGTACCCATTTCCTTGAATTGGTTTGCTTCCTCTTGGAAACCCTTTGTCTTAGGTGTTTGTGCTCATGAGAATTTACCTACTTTTGATAATATTTGGGATGACTTTGTGATAGAAGAGATAAGGATAGAATATTGTTCCACAAAGAAAAGAGATGTAGAATACCTGAACCTCATCAAGAAGATAAATAAAGAAAGAATGGACACAAGAAGGGTAAGAAGGAAGAATAAAGAAAATGTAAGAAGGATTTGAGTAATGTGAAATGTTTTAGGTGTCACCAGAAGGGACATTGTGCCAAAATATGTTTGGAGAAGAAGAAATGGAAGGGCAAGCAACAAAAATAGGTTGCAAGGAATGTAAGTACTATACAAGAAAACATGAGTTACAATCCCATCTTGATACCGTCTTCTGCTTGGTCTCTTGTTTATCTTTCAAAATTGTGTCAAAGTGTTGGATGGTATGTGGACAATGAGGCATTGACACATGAAATATGACATGAAACTCTTCAACATGATTCGTAAGAAAGAGGGAGGAATCACTATAGAGTTTGGTGATGATGCTACTTATCTGTGAAAGGAGTGGACACCATTTCCTTCCATATGCCATCGAGTAATGTTCTTGAGTTGAAAGATGTTTTTTATGTTCTTATTTTAAAGACAAATATTCTTTCAATTTCTTATATGACAGATCTACATTGTGTGGATGATTTTGATGCTTAGAAGGTAATTAGTAGATATCAAACCAATCTTTTAGTAAAGGAGGTTTGATTAGGAGGTTTTTATAGATTTTAGGCATATCCAATGAAGCATGGTGCTCTGGTGCATAATAGTACCAAGTTGTTTGAGCTTTGACAAAGGTGTTTTGGTCACTTACACTATGGATCACTTCCTCTCTTTAAGAAATTAGTGTAGGTATTTCTATACTTCAAGATAGAGAAGGAAATAGTATGTGGGGGATGCTCTCTTATCAAGCATGTCGAGGATTCTTTTCCAAGTAGTGAGTAGAAATTGAGAGGGAGTCTCAATCTGAGCCATTTAGACGTTTATGGACCCATGTCCTCCTCTTCTTTGATGAGTAATCCATATTATGTCACCTTCATTCATGATTCCTCACGTAGGATTTAGATTTATTTTTTGAAGGCTAAGGATGAAGTGTTTAGTAAGTTCACGGAGTTCAAAACATTGGGTGAAAATCAGACAAGGACGAAGATCACAACTTTTCATTAATATACTAGAGGAAAATATACCTCCACAATGTTTGACTCTTTTTGGAGGACATTAGGGATCAAGAAGGACTTGATAGCACCTTACAACCCACAAGAGAATGGGGTTGTCGAGAGGAAGAACATGTCTATTGCTGATATTGCTAAGTCTTGATTCATGACATGGATTTTCCCATGTGACTTTGGGTGGAGGCTTGTAATACAACCATGTATATTTTGAATAGGAGGCCTCACATATTTTTTAAGGACAAGACAATATAGGAGGAATTTCACTAGTGTGAAACAAGAGGGATCATATTTTCATGTGTTTGGTTTTCTAGTTTATATTCATGTTCTTGAGGAGAAGAGGACAAAGTTGAAACCCTCGAGTATCAATGATATTTTTGTTGGATAAAGTGAGACTTCTAAAGCTTACATGATATATATTATAGCACAATGGAGTCAAGATGTGAAGTTTGATGGGGGCGTGTAGTCTTCTTAATCAGAGGTATCTTCTTTAGTTATTGAAGAGAGTAAGGAGATTATTGTTCCAAACTTTGATTCAATGGTGAGAGAAGAGTAAGATCCAGGTGTGGGAAAGGAGAGATTAAGGAAGGATACATCCTTACCCTCTATTTCAACTTATAGGAAGTTGATATGGATTACTTAGACACTACAATATGCATAGGGGAATGTAGGAGAACCCATATCTTTGATGAGGGTGAGTATGCCTCCTAGGAGATATGTTAACCATATTGCATTAGATACTTCAATTTATTATCCTTACAGTAGTTTTGAGGAAGTGAGGTGTGATGCCTTGATGCATGAGAATGATGTTTGGGTGATATTTCCTTTTGATGGGTCGGTGATTAATTCTGATACTGTAACATATTCAAATTTGCAGATGACAAGTTTAGTTAAGATTCAAAGGGAGAATACTGGTGTCGGTGAAAACACTTTCCTCGTAAAGAGGTTTTGTTAGCCTTTGGATTTACTCTAAAAGTTTTTACACCATGATTATAGGTGCTTCATCTAATTTGGAGTACATGGTGTGATGCCTACCCTTGGTTGTATCTTAGTAGACACACATTGGAGATAGCTTAATCATGGATTGCTAGAGCATGACTTGATGTTGATGTGATGCACTTCCTTAAAAGGTTGAGGCATGGTGACATTCTTCACGAGGCACACATGGAGGGATTGGTTGATTTCTTAGGAGAAGAACCAATATGTAGGAGTGTTGGGGAATTTAGGAGAAGGGTGTTGAACCATATGTGGTATGTGATCACTTGGTTTCTTACATGAAGTCTTGTGCTTAACATGAGGATACTTGGGTTGAGGAGCATTCATGGAGGTGTGTTGGAGTTAAAGTAGCACATCGTTTAGGAGGTAGCATTGGAGTCTTTGATAAATTTATAGGAGAGCATTTGACGTTGTCTTGTGGAATGCTCATATTGGGACCCTTTCTTGACGGACATGATTACCTTAGATCTTGACATGTGCCACTTTAAAGTTGGAGCTCTTCACATGTGGACTTAACTAGTAATTAGTTAGGTTTCTTGAGATAATTATTTTTGCTTGTTTTCCTCTTTACTATTGTTTCCCTCCCTCACCTATTATGTATAAGGGGGGGAGAGTATTTAGTTGTAGTATTCATGTAGTAATAATGTGGGAGTTCATTCAGTCATTTGTATCTTGAAAATTAACTTGTATTTGTTTTTTATACTTGTCTTTACGTAAAGGAGGAAGGTGCTAGGGTTTGTGAGAGGCAATTCATAGAGAATACTTGAGGTGCTAGGGTTTGATTTCTTGTGTGAGAAAAACCTAGGGTTTGTAGCAAAGAAACCCTATAGGATATTTGGAGTTCTTTACTTAGAGAGATTTTGTGAGGCAAGCTTGGTGAAACATCATGGGTGGAATTCTGTTGATGGCCAAAACTAACCTTGTTCAACATTATAAGGATATCACCCAATCAAAGCCCTAATTAGGCCCTTATCCATTTGGGATGGTGTTTCCAACTAGGTTTATGGGTCCAGTTGCCTTTATCTAAAAGTATACTAAGCTAACTACTAATCTAATCTATGTGTATAAATATATATACATGGCCTTCTATCTGCTAATGTGTCTTATTACTTTATTTTATCGGCGGAAAGAAGAGAAGGAATTACCTTCTTGCATCTGCTTGAAGAAGGAAATCCTCTGCTGAAATAAGAGATCATCAAAACCACGTTGGGGTTTTCTCTTGTGTGAGGAGACTTGAAGAAATGAAATAAAATTATCCTATATGCAAATTCAAATATAATCTATTCTATCTCGATTAGGAGAAGGATGAGCCTTACTCCTAATCAACAACAAAACATATATAAAGGGAAAGGACTAAGGATTGAACTTAAGGTTAAGATGCACTTATAAATCATCAAAATAGTTCAATGAATAACAAGTTGTTCAAGCAGATATGTAATGAAATTATTTTGGCAAATAGTTACTAGAAAACCTCTTGCATATACCTAAATCCAATCAAATAAAATGAATCCAATACAAGATTTATATTCAACTAAATAAATAGTTCATTTAATTCAATATAAAATAAAACAATGTTATGATTAGCTAATAAACAATTATCATTAATAAAAAATGAGTCTCCATGAATTCAATATCAATTTTGATTTAAATCATGTTCAGTCTCGTGAAAGAAATCCTTAGACAAGACAAACACCAACATAAAACAAATGATATCAACAATAGTGCCACTACCAATTGTTAGTATACTAATGGGAACAAAATCAAAACCAGAAACATCAAAAGAATAATAACAAGTCTACAAATTATATACAATAGTGTAGAGAAGTGAATTTTTTTTATCATTAGCTCCAATACATGTTTATAGTCCTTTGAAATCCTAAATTCCTTCAAGGATCAATTTACAAAAGTGTATAGCTAACCCTTTCAAAAAATCAAAACTTTCCCTTATAGTTTCAGATATGAAAAACCACTTTAACTTATTTTCAGAGCTCTTTATATCATTACATTTCCTCTCCACCTCTAGGTCGAATCCACTATAGTGACAGAATTTCAAAATGACTAAATACCAAATTCTGGAAAAAAAAACCCTCAAAAAACTCACGATATCTTCCAAAATTTTATTTTCTTTACAAAACACTTTGGAGATTAGCTAAATCAGCCACTTTTGCAGAGGGGTTTGCAAATATTGGGATATATTCATCATCATTTGGGTGGAAATGATTCTAAAAAACCGTCTCTTGAAAATTAGCAACAACAACAATTCTAAAAAAAAATCGTTTGAATTCGATAGGATTTCTCCAAAAATATTGATTTTCTGAGGAAATGGCCCATACAAGAGGTAAACCAACCCATTTTGGAACTGGGTTTTCAACCATTTGGTGGAATTATTCTATGATTTTCAGGAAATCGACCTACAAAATCTCCTCCTGAAGATTGACGTGATTTCCAATCTGTCAAAACAAATTAACAAATTAGAATTCAACTTAATAAATTAATAATAAAATAAATATTGTTCCTTTCTTCTTGTAAGGATAAGATAGCAATGAAATAATATGGAAATGAATAAGCACGAGCGAATCTTCTTGGCCAAAGAAGATCTTCCAAACAATTCAAAAAACTAATTTTAGTTGCAAATTCGTAGCCTTCACTTCTGCTGATTTTTTGGGATATCAAATATCCAAATTTGTTTGATTTAATGCTTCCAGATTTTTCTCCATGCAAATAGATTTCCAACGAGTGCTTATTTGTCTCATTTCATTGAGTAAAACTCAAGATATCACTTGTCAAAGTTGAGCCATCAAAGCTAATTTAATTATGTTTTGTTTATAAAAATTTATGGGTGGCTCTCTCTCTCTCTCTCTCTCTCTCTCTCTCTACACACAC
>ML807193.1:67754-83258 GCA_009831015.1 Picea engelmannii
CAAAAAAAAAAAAAAAAAATTACATATAACATTAATTTTATTTACAATTTATAAGAAACATAAAAAAATTATATATTTTATGCCCAAAATGTGAAAATTCACCAAAATTTTAACCAATGATATATTTCAAACGGTAAGTTGGAATAAGACAAAACTTGAACCCTTGGAATGCTGGCAATAAAATAAAAGCAATGAAGATGTCAAAACTAAAATAAAATAAAAATGAAAATATCTCAAAAGAAACCAAACCAAAACATTCTAGAAAACGATATTAACAGAATTTATATGGAGGGACCATAATAATTTCAAAAAAAATTATGGGGGGTGTTGTGGCCACAACAATTTGTGACATGAAATCAACTTAGTCTAAAATAATGAATCAACATATAGGGAAATGTAATGTTTAAATTTTATTTCTAATATTGAATAGAAACGATAGCGCTAAGGAGTTTTAATATCAGTATACATCTATTAAGGTTACTTCTCTTTCCCAACATTGCTTTGTTGCCAACAGGCATGTTCAGTACCCTGACGGAGTTGCCTTGATACCATGTATGCATTGACCCGCTGCCGACACGCCTATTCAATATCCAGATGGATTTACATACACTTTCCATGCCTTATGATGCTTTCAACTCTCTTATTCCCACCCTTTTGATATACTTAATTGTGAATTGTGTTTACGCAATTGAGTGAAGAGAGTGGGGTGGTACAAGAGGTGTTTTTATTTAAGAAAACACGTGTGATACTTGATAAATATAACCCCACAAGATTTTTTTGCATCTAACAATATAGAATATCTTATTATAATGTGGAGGGGATAGGGAGGGATTCAAGGATTTCACTAAAATCGACTCTTTCCTTTAAAATATGAGCCATACTACTTAGAAAATGTATCAGTGTGCCTCCAAAGTCTTTGGGATAATGTGTGGTAAATAAAACTTCATAAGAATAGATATTTAGATAAATGAAAACCCATTTAAATAAGATAATATAGTTTTCCTATAGTTAGTTACCCATTGATGTCACATGGAAAAGATTCCCAAATAGATTTTGAAAATATCACAAAATCAAACTCTAAGCCAAAAGTGATATCAAACCACTAATCAAAATATGCAAATTTCATAAAAGGAAATTATAAACTTAAAAGAAAAGACAACCTAATAAGCCATGTGTATATGACACACGATCAAGACAAAAATACGAAAGAAATATCTTAACATAAGAAAACAAAATGACATGCATGTTTTCATTTATGTTGAAATTGTGATTTATAATGTCTTGAATGCTTTGTAATGGCTCAAGCTTTTATTGCAAAACTAAATTCCAACTAAAGGAAAATTGTGATTTGAAAATTTACTCATACATATTTTGCCAAAGTATTATCCTCTTATCAAATCTTACTTCTTGGAAAAAAAAGCTTTAATGATAAGTTTTAAAAGTAAAGCTTAAAATAAAACTTTAGTGAAAAGCAAGATAAGTAAGAGGAAAAGAAATGAATAAGAAAAAAAGTTGGATATTACATTGGCAATAACTCCAGATTAGCTCATAATATCACAACTGCTTTATTCAAACGAAAAGTAAAAATTGTACTTAACCTAATTAAAAAGAAAACAAGCTAAACTACTCCTATTATATCCTACAAGAACAACTAGGGCTAATTAAAGTCAAATTTCCAGTGAATCCATTCCATTTTCTTTATTCCTGCAATCATATATACAACATGAATTAGTAACATAAACTGGTTGAATAACAAGCAATCAAAAGAATAAATCAATCTACTATGTACATTTATTTCTAACATAAACATGATTTTTTTTTTATTAACATAGAATCTCTTTTGAAATGTATTTTGCAACCAAGTTTTGATTATGTCTTGAAAAACATTGTGAAATTGTTGGAATGAAAACATGATCAGAAAAGTAATCTTCTCACCTTGTTGAGAAAAGTTAGTATTATTTACAATAGGAAAAGCATTTCCATTACTGTTACAAGCTAGAAAAGACTTGTCGACAAGAATTTCCTTTGCACAAGTATTGGCTGAAATAATGTGATGAGTATTAGGACTAGCATCTACTTGTGCTAAAAGTTCAAGATCGTGACAAGGAATGGGAACTTGAGTGATATTATCAGGATTATAAATAGGCATGTATTTTTTTTCTTTAAAATTGAAATCATTATGAAAAGATTCAAGATGAGAATCAATTGTATTATGATAAGTAAAATGACACCCTACATCTTGAAATATAGACTGATTATGAGAATTGAGAACACAACTTAGACCTAACATAACCATCACCCGGGGGTGAAGTGCCTCAATATTCTCAATCCCTAAATCATTATTATAAATGATTTCACAATCATTACCTGGAATATCTTCCTTTATAAAGGATAAATCGGAACCATAAGCATAAGATGATGAACATGTATGAGAACTATCGAAAAAATGATCATTTAATAATTCCTTATTATGATAGTTATGAGTGATAAATCCAAAATGTGTTTGACTTATGACATCTCCTCTATTTTGTAAAAAGACGTTTAAATGAAGAGGAATTATATGATTATCAAACAAATTTATGTCAGAAAAAAGACCAGGGTATATTGAAAAATGGTTATTGGAACAAATAAAACTAAATGTCTCTTTGTTCTAATAATGATAATTATCAGTAAAGTCTTGTACATGAGTTTCTAATACCATTTTTGCATTATATTTCTCAACACAGATATCACTTTCAAGTAGGGGATTTGTTTGAATGGATAAAAAGTTCCCTCCTTGAAAATGACTATCTATATGTTCTCAGATGTGTGGTTGAGTAGTACTAATAAGGATATCATAAATCTGGGTTGAATTACTTCTGATGAGACAATCGTCATCATCAAGGCAAATATCTGATTGTTCTTTATTATTAACAACAATTGTATTAGGATTTAAAATAATTTCAAGATGAGTAAGGATTTCATTGGATGTATTTATGTCTTCCTGAAATTGTTCATTAGTAATTTCTGAATTAGTTGTTATAACAAGATCAACCATGTCACAAGAAGTAACAGGTTCATCAATAGTAGCAAATACACTGAGAAAAGTTATACTTTTTGGTTGATCGTGATTAGTAAAAGGAAGAGAAAGAATATGTCTAAACCATCCTATTAATTCAAGCTATGAAAGAAAATATTCGGATTGAAATTTAAATAAAATTAATTTGAATCTAAGAAGAAAACCCTCATAAGACTCACCTTCAATTCTACGTAAATTCTCAAATTCTAGGAAAATCTGAGTACAATCATGGTCTTGAAATGTGTGAAGGAACATTCGAGCAAATTCGTCCCAACTATCTACAGAAGCAACTGGTAATGATTCACACAAGTCTTTGGCATGACCTGTAAAAGTGAGAGTAAAAATACTGCACATAGCACCTTCATCAATATCAAAATTATTACAATTCAAAATAAATTGATAAATGTGATCAAATGCAAAAAAATTAGACTCACCATTAAAATTTATTTTAGACAAGTGTTTAACAACCTTCATTGGAGTGCTTGCTGCCCAACTAGAGATACAACTCCAAATAGGATGTTTAGAAGAAGTAATTGAATAAAAATGAAATAATTAAAACTAACAACTCAAAAATGATCAACTTGTCATGCACACTCTTTGGTGGCCCTCCTTCTAACGCCAAAAATGTTGATGGCCAAAACTGACCATGTTCAACATTATAAGGAGATCACTCGGTCAAGGCCCCAATTAGGCCCTTATCTGTTTGGGATGGTGATTCCGACTGGGTTTCTAGGTCCAGATACCCTTATCTAAAACTATACTAAGATAACTACTAATCTAATCTATGTTAATCTAATATGTGTATAAATATATATACATGGACTTCTATCTACTAATGTATCTTATTACTTGCTTTTATCAACGGACAAAAGAGAAGGAATTACCTTCTTGCATCTGCTTGAAGAAGGAAATCCTCTGCTGAAATAAGGGATCAACAAAGCCACACAGTTTTCTCCTGTGTGAGGAGACTTAATGAAATGAAATAAAATTATCCTAAATGCAAATGCAAATATAATCTATTATATCTCTATTAGGAGAAGAATGAGCCTTACTCCTAATCAAGAGAAAAACATCTATAAAGGGAAAGGACTAAGGATTGAACTTAAGTTTAAGATGCACTTATAAATCATCAAAATAATTCAATGACTAACAAGTTGTTCAAGCAGATATGCAATGAAATTATCTTGGTAAATAGTTACTATAAAACCTCTTGCATATACCTAAATCCAATGAGATAAAATGAATCCAATACAAGATTTATATTGAACTAAAGAAATAGTTCATTAAATTCAAATAAAATAAAACAAGCAAAGGTTATGATTAGCTAATAAATAGTTATCATTAATCACAAAGGAGTCCCCATGAATTCAATATCAATTCTGATTTAAATCATGTTCAGTCGTGTGAAAGGAAGCTTTAGACAAGATATATACCAACATAAAACAAATGAGATCAACAATAGTGCCAATACCAATTGTTAGTATACTAATGGGAAGATAATTAAAACCAAAAACATCAAAAGAATAATAATAAGTCTACAAATCAGAGACAATAGTGTAGAGAAGTGAAAACTTATTATCATTAGCTCCAACGTCTGTTTACAGTCCTTTGAAATCCTAAATTCCTTCAAGGATCAATTTACAAAAGTGTATAAATAACCCTTTCAGAAACTCAGAACTTTCCCTTAGAGTTTCAGATCTGTAAAACCACTTCAAATTATTTTCAGATCTCTTTATATAATTACATTTCCTCTCCATCTCTAGGTCGAATCCACTATTAGCTACAGAATTTCAAAACAAAAAAATACCAAATTCTAGAAAAAAACCCCTCACAAAAGTCACGATATATTTCAAAATATTCTTTTGTTTGCAAAATACTCTGGAAGTTAGCTAAATCAACCTATTTTGTAGATTGTTTTTCAACTGTTTGGATAGATTCATCATTGTTTGGGAGGAAATGAATCTGCAAAATCACCTCCTGAAAAATTGGCAAAAAAAACAATTATGTAAAATGTTGTTTGAATCCGATAGGATTTTTCCCAAAATATTGATTTTCTGAGAAAACTCCCCAAGGGAGAGGTAAACCAACCGATTTTGGAAGTGGGTTTTCAACCATTTGGTGAAATTATTCTTTGATTGTCTGGAAATCGATCTGCAAAATCATGTCTTGAAGATTGACATGATTTCCAACTGTCAAAACAAATTAACAAATTAGAATTCAGCTTAATAAATTAATAATAAAATACATGTTGTTCCTTGCTTCCTGTAACGATAATATAGCAATGAAATAATATGGAAATGAATAAGAAAGAGCCAATATTCTTGGCCGAATAAAATCTTCCAGACCAATTCAAAAAACTAATTTTAGTTGCAAATTCGTAGCCTTCACTTCTGCTGATTTTTTGGGATAGTAAATCTCCAAATTTGCTTGAACTAATGTTGCCAGATTGTTCTCCATGCAAACATATTTCCAACAAGTGATTATTTGTCTCATTTCATTGACTAAAACTCAAGATATCACTTATGAAAGTCGAGTCATCAAAACTTTTTTTTTTTTTAAATAAAAATTTATGGGCATTTTTATTAATTTTAAATACACACACACACACACACTAATTGCATTTACAATTTAAAAAAAAATAAATAAAAAAAATAATCTAATTTAACTTTATTAACTAATAATTAATTAATAAAAATTAAATAAAATAAAAATGTATATTTACAAATTTATAAGAAACATAAACAAATTATATATTTTATGCCCAGAATGTGAAAATTGACCAAACTTTTAACCAAGGATATATTTCAAACCGTAAGTCGGAATAAGGCAAAGCTTGAACCGTTGGAATGATGGAAACAAAACAAAAGCAATGAAGATGTCAAAACTAAAATCAAATCAAAATGAAAATCTCTCAAAAGAAACCAAACCAAAACATTCTAGAAAGCGATATTAACAAAATTTATATGGAGGGACCCATAATAATTTCAAAAATATTATGGGGGGTGTTGTGGCCACAACAAGTTCTTAGTATTGTTACTAGCTTGTTGTAGAGCCTTTGATATGTCTATTTAGGCTGGTGGGATGTCTTTCTAGGCCTTCATATTGTTGGTTAAGGTTCGTCATTGATGGTGGATGCCCTTGTTAGGGTTTGAAGAGTGTTGGAGAGTCCTAACATGTGATAAGATTGAAGGAATTTCTTGTACCAAATTGGTATAAGTTGTTGGTGTGTACTTGTAACTTCATTCTGATATATATATGCAATATGATTTGGTGCCCAAACTTTGTGTACTTGTAGATTTGATTTTCAACTTATAATCTCATGGTGAATGAGTAATTATTAGGGATGTATGGCATGGGAACTTATCATGAACAACTAACTAATTTTGTTGAGTTATTTGACAAACACATAGAATCCAAGTGGACATATAGATGATTGTAATAAATATGTTGTAATTAAGTAATTTTTAGATCTATTATATGTTGGGGTTTGTGTCATAAGGGATGGAAAACATAGTTCCCTTGAAGTACAACTGCTTTGTGTTTATTTTATTGGGATACCTTGTGTATTTGGTTGGACATAAGTGAAATATATATTTCTATAATTTATATTTCATATTGAACCATAAGGCTGAAAGTTCATAGGGAATAGATCCAAGAAACCTCAAAGTTGAGGTGGAATTTCTGCATTTTCTTTGAGAAAAGGTTTCTCTAAATTTCAACATGTTCATGTCTCAAAATCTCTATACCAATCCAAAAGTGCAAATGATGATTGATTATTAGGAGGAAAATTATTTTTCAATGCCATGATATTTAAATGTGTTAAACATATACTTCAAATCCTTAGGAGAAAAGGTAAATAAAAAAATGCTGGGTGCATGAAATTAATATGGATGAAGCAACTCTACAAAGGATAACTTCAACCCTGTGTTTTTCATCTGAGAAAAACTAAGGGATTTAATTCCCAAAATTATGAGTCCCCTTATCCCTTAAATCCCTTAAGAATTTCCTCATATTGGATGTCAGGGATGATATCCAACGAGAGGGTCGCTCCCCAAGGTGAGTAGCCACCTGTACCCTTCGTTCTCACCTACTAAACATTGGGCCCTCCCCCTCAATATATCTCCTCATGCTCGTTTATTATTCTTCCTACTCTCAATCATAAACATCTTTTGTCCGTAGGCTATTCATCTCACTCGTCCTCCCCAAGATTTTTCGTGCTCTAGACAAAATTATTTCTAGTTATGGAAACTTCGAATCATTTCTTTGGAATCTTCTAGATCTGTCCTATATTTGTGCATATTGATGGGACATATCGACCCCCTCCCTAGCTGCACCTATGGTTACTTTCTCCCTCTGCTCTCACTCCCCCGTACATTTCTCTGCTCACAACCTTTTCGAGCCCCTTCACCTCTCCCTCGCTCCAACTCATCCTTCTACCTCCCTTCATGTATGTTATAATGGATCACAGAGGTTCCCATCGCCACTCTAGGGGTGGTCGTCATAGAGAAATGAGTTCGATGTTTATCTATGAAGTGAAAGGTTCAATGGATGAATACCACATGCACACTCCACCTGAAATCCATGATGAAATTGATCTTGTAGAAGATGATGTAAGTGTACTCAGGCACTTCATCTTTGATGAGGAGGTCACTAAAAAAATTTGACGCTGAGTTCTAGATCATGGCTCCACGCGATCAAGGGAATCCAAATATTTTCGAACAATTGACCTCTATTGCCACCTAAAAATGCTAATGGGAAAAGTTTTGGTGATAAGGCATGAAGCCCATCAAGAAATACTCCTCCAGTTAGATGAGATGAAACTCCAGGTAAAGCTTGTGGATCACAATCTCAACTTGCTATCCTAGAAGGTATTTGGTCTAGACTTCTCCAAGATGGACTACCCTCAACCCCAGGTTCCTTTAGCGGATGACCTTCCTCCTTTAGTTTAATTTCTCTCATGATTTTCAGGGTATTTTTCTTTTTTCTAGCATCAAGGGACTGGGAGCTATAGCCCCACCTCTTTTAAGTTATCAATATGCTAGACATAATTATACTATACTTTAATATATTGTTCATAGTTTTTGGCATCTTTTTTACTATATCTTCTGTTGGATTACTGAGAGGGGGGGGGGATCAGTAATAGAGAAATCTAATCCTTTTTAACCATATAATGAAAGTGTTATATCAATGTAGCATTATTATCCAATATGTGTAGAGTAAACAAACAATAAACAAATGAACAATCATACACATACACAGTACACAAGTGTTTTTACGTGGAAACCCAAAGAGGGAGAAAACCACATAATGTTTTTTCTTATATGTCTTGAAGAATTACATTCATTGGAAGCACCAACTTCCTTTGTTTTCCAGCTGCAACTGGAAGGAGGCTCCAACCCCCTATTTTCTCAGGCTACAACCCGAGGGAAGCTCTGAATCCCCAATTATCTGGATACAACCAGAAGGAGGATACAACCCCCTATGTTCTTCGGCTACAACTAGAAGGTGTCTATAACCACCTGTCCTTGCCCCATCCAACCGCCCTGGTATATAAGTAGAATGATGGAACCACTGTCACACTATCACTGTGAGATATACTGTTTTAAACTTGTACCAATCAACCTACACCAAACAACATGTACCAATAACCTGAACCATGCATCAACCATGTATCAACCTGTACCTCAACCTATAATCAACCTGTGCATCAACCATGCACCAACTTGTACCAAACAACCTGTAATAAAATTGTACCATAAACAAGTGCATCAACCATGCACCAACTTGTACCTCAATATGCAAACCTTCCTTAAATTTAACAAAAAGAGACTAGCATTTTCATCAAGCTTTACTTTAGTCTCACATGACTAGTTTTGGATTAGTCAACAACCCTAACTTGAAATAATCATAACTATGTACCTGTAATGAATAAAGATCTAAAAATAGTACACAATGTTCTTCAACGTGTTGTATGAAATTCCTCCAGGTGTCACTACTTGGAACCTCTCATAAAAAGAGTTATAGCAAAAATGGCATACCTTGTTGAATTATGGATTATTCTAGAGAACGAACTTGTAGAGCGTGCCCCAAACAAAATATTTGTTGTATGGATTTAAAATTTTTACAAAAAATACTATAGACTGTACTATAACCAACACATTTGTTCTTACTGAATTTGGATATGTTATGAATAAGTTATGACGTTTTTACCCGAAACACCTGTTTTAGACTAGTTTCAGGACTAGCCACAAACCCTATTTTCCACGAAGTGTAACTCCAACAATACAACGACCCACAAGCTGAAATTCGTACCACGACTACTTGGATATGTTTTCTCAATGGACTCTCAATTTCATAGTCTGAATCATTCTAGAAAATAATTTGTTGTGAAAATGGTGAGATGACCTATAAATAACATACCTTAGAAAGCATTATCAAAAGAATTTATCCTCCCTTGAATTTTGGGATTCTTTACTTCATTTTCCCTCTAAAATTTGACTTAGATATCTTTTTTTTACCTCAGCCACCTGTAAATATTCAATATGCTCAAGTGTGATTAAAATGAGAGATCCTTGCCTCTTATTTATACTTTCATATAGCTTCCTCAAGGGGTCACCTTTTAACCATCTTAACCCACTTTCCTTATTTTAGGGCTAACCCACTTCTAACCACTTGTCAACTTAGTGATTTATCCATTAAATTTATTATTTAAATAATTTCTTTTGTATTCATTTTTACTTTTAGTACACTCATCACTTCACTTTATTATTTACCTTCTAAAAATCTCTTAAACCACTTTGACTACTTTGACCTTTTGGGGCTTCAAGCCAATCATATGAGGGTCCTTCAACTTCGTAAGGCCATAACTCTCAAACCGTGAGGAGTTATGTGACGTTCCACATACCACCGGAAATGGCATGACATGTAATATCCATCTAGAATAGTATTACCTGCAAATATATCAAAACTCATACCATTATACATCAAACAAACTTTGGTCCATTGCCCAAACCTTTGTGCTACCAGAATTCGCTACTGGACTTTCTTCAAGGGTTGACATCAATGAAAACCAACCCAATTAATCAACAATATCCCCCTTTAGCATTAATGGAAACACTCTGATGCAATACTGAAATCATATCACTCATGTTTGCCCTGGAACTATGCCTGCATCTTTGTGACCAATGTTCCCTCTGGAACCATGCCTCTGCCCTCTGCATATGATAAATCTCTCCCCGTTGGTCATCAATGGAAAATGTATCTTTCCATTTGGGGTTGCTCCCCCTAACTGACTTGTCTGATCTCCCAACCTGAACTGTCCTCTTTATGGTGTTTCCTCATGTACATCTAAAACATATAATATAAGCATTCAAAATCATTCAACTTCGAGTCTCTGGCGAAGATACTCAAAGGCTTCCCGTGGAAGTGGTTTTGTAAAGATGTCTGGCACTTGTTCTTTTGTGCCCACATATTCAACTCTAATGTTCTTTTATGCAACCTGTTCTCATAGAAAGTGATACTTGATTGGAATGTGATTCATCTTGGAGTGTATCACCAGGTTCTTTGAGATACTGATGGCGCTTGTATTATCACAATAGATTGGAATGGGCTCATCATATTCAACCTGTATATCTGTCAGAGTTTGTTTCATCCATAGAACCTGTGTACAACATGTTACTGCTGCAATATACTCTTCCTCGGCTGTAGATAAAGATACTAATGATTGTTTCTTGCTTAGTCATGATACTAAACACTCACCCAAGTAGAACGTTGCTCCAATGGTGCTTCGTCGGTCATCAATGCAACCTGCCCAATCTGCATCTGTGTAGGCAATAAGTGATAGATCCTTTCCTTTTTGATAGCATAATCCAAACTTTTATGTTCCTATGAGATATCTGAAAATCCTCTTCACTGCTAATACATGTGATTCTTTTGGTGCTGCTTGAAATCGTGCCACCTGTCCAACTACTGGCATTACATCTAGTCTAGATTTTGTCACATATAGTAGGCTACCAATCATTGACCTCTATTTCCTCTGATTTGTAGACTTTGAATCATCATCTTTTCTCAACGTGCAACTGGTTTGCATGGGAGTGGTAATTGGTTTGAAATATTCCATTCCAAACCTCTTTAGCATATACTTGGTTTGAGAAATAAAAATTCCTTGGTTTCTTTGACGTATTTGAAGACCCGGAAAAAAGGATAGTTCTCCAAGTAATGACATTTCAAATTCATTTTGCATGTCCTTTGCAAATTTCTGGCTTAACCTATCATCAATACTTCCAAAAATAATATCATCAACACAAACTTCAATTAATAAAATACTATCTTTAGTTACCTTGATGTAGAGGTTGTTGTTTGCACTTCCTTTTTTGAACCCTGGTTGTTGTAGATATTTATCCAGTCTAGAGTACCATGTTATAGGAGCCTCTTTTAGACCATACAAGGCCTTCTTTAATTTACACACATAATCTGCGTTCTCTCACAACTGAAATCCTTCTAGTTGTTCAATGTATACTTCTTCTTCAAGTTCCCCATTCAGAAAAATAAATTTTACGTCCATCTGATACACTTTAATATTTTTGGAGCATGCATAAGCTAAAAGCAATCAGATTGCTTCCATTCTGGCAACTAGGGAAAATGTCTCTTCAAAGTCGATTCCTTCAACCTGTGCATATCGTTTACATACCAATCTAGCTTTGTTCCTTGTAACATGTCCATCTTCATTCAATTTGTTCCTGTATACCCACTTTGTGCCAATCACATTCTTATCCTTTGGTATTGGAAGCAATTCCCAACTTTTATTTTTCTCCATTTGATCTAATTCTTCATCCATGGACTTATTCCAAAATTCATCCTTGTTGGCCTCTTCAATACAGGTTGGCTCAATCGTAGATGAGAGTTCTAGGTGCACTTGTTCTGGTGAACGGATTCTTCTTCTAGTCTCAACTCCTGCATCTTTGTTTCCGATAATTTGATCTGAAGGATGATTCTTATGTACTCGTCTGCTAGGTGTCTTTGGAGGCACTTGTTGAACTTTCTCTTATGCTTCTATCGGATCCTCTTCATCTTCCCCTTCTACTTCTTTTTCATCTTCTTGTTCTTCTTCGTAAAGTTGTTCCATTGATTCATTTTCTTCTTCCTTTAATTCTTGTCTAGCTGTTTCATCAATTGTTACATTGATGCTTTCCAAAACTTTTTTTAATCTCAGGTTGTCACACTTGTATTATTTCCTTGTACTTGAGTAACCAAAGAGTACTCCTTTGTCCACACGAGAGTCAAACTTTCACATTCTGCCATCTTCTCTTTTGATGTGGCATTTGCTTCCAAAAACTCTGAAGTGTTTCACATTTGTTGGTCTTCCTTCCCATAGCTCGTAGGGAGTTTTGTCAGTGTTGTTTCTGAGTATTACTCTATTTTGAATGTGAATTGTTGTATGAATTGCCTGTGTCCAAAATATATCTGTCAATTTGGAATCCATTAACATTGTTCAAGCCATTTTCTGTACTGTCCTGTTCTTTCTTTCAACAACTCCATTCTGTTGAGGTGTCGTAGCAACGAAGAATTTCCTTTTTATTCCATGTCTGCTGCACTAGTCCATAAATTTATTTGAAGTGAACTCTCCTCCATTATCATATCTCAAGCATTTGATTCTTGAATCCATTTAATTTTCAACCATTTCCTTGTAGACCTTGAAGTTTTCAAAAGCTTCTAACGTATTCATGAGAAAGAAAATTGCAGTCATTCTTGTATAATCATCAACTAATAACATAAAGTATTTCTCACCTTTTAAACCCTTTGTTGTAGTTGTTCCAACTATATCAGTATGCACAATTTATAGTGGTCTTTTCGTTGAATATTCTTTTGATTTAAACCTGGTCTTTGTTTGCTTTCCTTGTTGACAATGCTTGCATAAAGTGTTGGTTGGTTTCGTGATCTGGGGCATTTCTCTAACTGCTTCCCTTTTGTTGACTTTGACAAGGTTATCAAAATATATGTGACCCATTCTTTTGTGTCATAGCCAAATTTCGTCTTCCTTTCCTAGGCAACACTTTTCATTTCCAATTTCACTTAATACATATATGTTGCTTGAAGTTCTCGCAGTTTTTGCAATCAATTTTCCTGAACCTTCTTTTCTTATCTCGCACTTTTGTGAATCAAAAGTAACTTTATGACCTTGGTCACACATTTGACTCACACTTATAATATTATGTTTCATATCTTCTACTAGTACAACATTTTATGTCTTGGTATTCTTGTTCTCAATTCTGACTGTGCCTTTTCCAATGATTTTAGTTGAATCATCATTTCCGAAGGAGACTGATCCATCTCTTTCCTTTCTTAATGTAAGAAACCTGTCTCTATCAGCTGTCATGTGTTTTGAACAACCACTGTCAACATACCAACCACGTTTCTTCTGCTTAGCTTGTAGAACGAGTGTGCATTATTCATTGTTATATTGATTCTTCTTTCTTATCCATGTCATTTTCTGAGGTTCATGTATGTGACTATTGTTGTTTCGTTGTGGTTCTCTATGAAGGACTGTCATTCTGCAATCTTTGGTAGTGTGTCCAAAGTTTTTACATTTGTAGCATTCCACTTCAGTGCTCAAAGATTCAAACCTGTAGTAACTTCTTCGTTGTGATTCACTAGGCCTTCTTGGATAACCCTTTTGTGTATGATTTTCAAAGTTGTTTATGTTCATGTTGTTAGCTCTGCAATTCACAACTTTATGTCCAAACTTGTTACATGTATAACATAAGCCAAAAAATATAGTTTGATACTTGGGAGTTGAATATCTTCTGAAAGGAGGTATTCTTATGAATCCTTATTCTTCCTAAGGCCTATCTGTTTCTGTCGGTCGTTGATTCTGAAATCTGAATCCTCTTGGTGGAGGAGTGTCACTGTAATTTTCTTTGTATACCTTTATATCCCATTTGATTGTTTCTGCATATCTTTTTGGATATGTTTCTTGTTATTTTGTTTTGGAGCTTGATCCCTTTTCTGTCTGATTGTATCCTAGTATGGACTTGTCATGATGAGGTTTTTGACTGCTAATAATGTCATTCAAAACTTTTGAGTTGTTCTGCATATTTTTATTTTGATTATCCTTTCTTAATGTGACAATTTTTGCTTCAGAATTTCCAATGATCTTGTCTCTTCTTTCTAGGTATTCTTTGAGTGCTTCTTCAATTTCAACCTTCAAATTTATGATCATTTGTTCTAGTTCCTGAGTGTCTTCTTTCTTGTCTAGTTCTGCTTGTAGTTTCTTATTTTTCTTCTTTTCTCTTTTGATAAATTCTATGGCACACAACAATTCTTCTCGGTAGTCAACTTCTGCCTCTTCATATTCTTCTTCAGGGTCTTCTTTATCAAAGTCTTCTACTTCCATGAATAGAACTCTTTCTATCTCATTGTCACCAACTTCATCTTCATCTGATGATGAGATGTCTTGTTTGGTGCATAAGATTTTCTTGAAAACTTTCTTTCTAGTTCTTTTGTCTTTATATGTTTGTTTGTTATTTGAGTAACCTTCATCATTTCTCTTTTTCTTATGAGGACAGTTTTTAGAAAAATGATCAATACCATCACAATTAAAACAAATCAAATGAATCTTACCTTTATACCCGTCATTGATTCCCTTGTTCAATCTTCTAACAAAGTTCGTTGCTTCTTCATCATCTTCCGAGACTTCATTGTTGTTGTTATGTTCTTTTTCTTTTTGCTTTCCCTTTTGCTTTGACCTTTTGGATGCTTTGAAGGCTACTTCTTTTATATCTGGATTTTCCTGTTCAGTTCTCATTTCATATGCTGTGAATATTCCATGCAGTTCGTCCATGCTTATTGAGTTTACATATTCTCTTTCTTCTAGTGTTGATATCTTAGAGTCAAATCTCATAGGAAGAGATCTTAGTACCTTTTGAAAAATTACAGATTCTTTGATTTCTTATCCCAATCCCAAGATTGCATTTACTATTTCATTGACTCGTAAAAAGTAAGTTGCAATGTTCTCATCTTCCTTCATCTTTAGTTGTTTGAATTGACCTCTGTAAGTTTGAATCTTTGCTTCATTGAATTTTGAATCTCCTTCATAAATATTTCGAAGTTTGTCCCAAATCTCTTTAGTGGATTTACAATGTGCATCTTTGGTGAATATCGATTCTCCAAGACCATTCAAAAGTGCATTTGTGGCTTTGGAATTATTCTGATCGAGTTTCATAGCTTTGTCATTTTTCGGCGGAACTGTTGGTGTTGTGTATCCATCTACAATTGATTCCCAAATTTCAAATCCCTGTGCCTGTATATATGTCTTCATCCTTATGCTCCAAAAGACATACTTATGTCCATCAAACTGTGGTATTTCATTTTTATACATGTTGTTTCTCTCCATGATCTACCTTTCAGTGGTTAAACTGATTTATGAAGGAACCTTCTTTGATACCAAT
>ML807193.1:90939-105719 GCA_009831015.1 Picea engelmannii
ACCAACCTCTAAACTATTTTAACCTTTTTTTTCCTTTTTTTTCCTTTTTTTTTTAACTCTAATATTTTTGGAGTCAGCCCACTCAAAATCAATCAATTTTTTCAAACATGTAACTATGGTTACATGTTTGATATCAAAGTAAGGATTGTTGTTTCGAAAAGAGTGTTCTCATAAACAATATTTCATTTTGATTGGTAGTTGAGTAATTGGGAAAGTAATAAGGAAGACATTGTCTGTCTTATTTCTCATTGTCATCATTTGTTAACATTGTTTTCCCTACAAACCCACTTAAAATAGTTGATTTTAGGTTTCCTCACAAGTAATCTCTAGTTTAGTCATGTGTGTTCCAAGGGATTCAAAGTTTGTGTGAGCTCGTGAAAAATTGAGAAGGTTCAATTTAGCGGTAAAGACATGCATGCATTGAAAGAAAGGATCGTAAAAATAAGGTATTTGTTTTTTTTTTAATTCCAATTATGTTTTGTTGTCGATATGTGTGTTTTTGAGTTTTATAATTATTAGGTGTTGTATTTTGGGTACATTTTTTCTCTTCCCTCACGAGAAGACTCATATCTCAAATGTGTCATCTGTCCAATTTTTAGGAGAAATAATTTTTTTTTGACTTTGGGTTCAAACATCTCCATGTCCAATATACACTCACATTATCACCTTTACTTGGAAGGTCCTGTACTAATGTAGTGTTGATTGATTATGCTATTGGAAACATGACCATAATACCCATTTCTTGTTCATTTTTGTGTTCTCGCATTCCCATCTTGACACTACACTAGTACATGAATAATCAAGTGGATGGGTCTAGTAGTTATTATCCCCATACCCCTCTGGCCCTATTTCTTATTTTATTCTCATTTCCTTTTCCGTTTCCCATTTCTGAGAACATCGCTAGTTGCAAATAATATGGTGGACAATTTCTTGGTATTTTGTGCATCTTTGGATGTGTACTCAAATTTGGTCTGTGTTTGGGATGCACACGGGTGGATAAGACCATAAGTGATATTTAGCAAGTCTCACTCTAGTGTTGTTGTAAATTTACAATTTTTTATGCATTGTTAAATTTTTTAAGATCGCAAATATTTGGAAGGATAATGTTTTATTTTTGCACTTTTTAATGAAGGGTTTGCTTAATTTACACTCTTCAATTGAAGTACAATTATTTTTGTAACATTTCATTCTTGAAGTGTTGGATGTTTATATTGTTAGAATATGAAATATGTGTGCTCGTTTTACCATTGACAATACCCTTGTCACCCAACCATAGGCCGAAGCCACCCTACAAGCACCTTAACCTTGATAGAGAATCACTCCGGAAGCAAACCCTAGGCTAGATAGCCAAAAAAAGGGTAGTGCACCTTTCCCCAAGGATAGCGCATCACAAAGAGCTGATCAGATAGTCCAAACCCTAGCCAAGAGATAGTCCAAGCCAAAACATAACTGCTAGCTGCAGTAATTGCACCAACAACTTTCCTCCAAACCTGTGCACAAGACTGCAACTGCACTGCGCAGAACTGGCTCTCTGCAACTGCTAAGATGTGTCAAATGAGAGACTGGCGCCCTGTATTTATAGTGGTTCTAGTTACCTGTCTGTTCAGTATATTATTATTATTTCTGGCTGACTTCTTCTCTTGGACGCTAATAACCTAATATAAATTATCCTCTTGAGCCGACAAGTCTTCTAGGGTTATTAGCCAACTCATTAGGGTTTCTTCTTGATTTTCGGAGTATTCTATTCTTAACAGGTTTACACGTGGAGGTAAATACCTCCCACAACTACCATAATATCAACACTCCCTCCTAGCTAGGGAGGTATTACAAATAATGGTCTTGAGCACAAAACATACCATTCACCCATTAGCATCAACATAGTTATATAGACTAGATCATGAATAGATCATGAGCACCATCATCATCATCAACCGCATCATCTCTCGAAACCATACTCTATCTGAGTAATCAGACATGATGCTCACTCCACAGAGTGATACAAGAGTCATTCTTCTAATCTAGAAGAGTAAATGTTCTGAACCATTTTCTGTCTGGAAAATCTTTGTTCATCATTCATTTGGCTGATAATTATTTCCAATAAACTGTTGATAGTATTTAAGGCAATTAGAACAAAATAGAGCACAACTATGTCTATCCATAGTAGTACATAACTACAATCCAATGGAACAATACCACACCAAGTAACACACAAGTACTTGATCAACAACGTATAGTCACGAACAGTGGAACATATCCACCACAGTAGTATACATCTACTGTCATACAGTCTTCATAACAAACATCTGATAGCAACCTGCATAGAAACAATGTTATGATATAAATTGAATCATCTGGACCAATATTTCACTCACATCTATGAGATCTGAAGGAATATCTTCCCTCAGTGTAGAACATCAACAATGGGCTATATGCTGCTCCAGATTATTTTCGGCACAAAATGCGAGCGGAGATATAATAAAAAAATGCACAAAGATATCGCATATATTCAATAAGATAACATAAATGTATCAGAGATGCAACCATAAACACGGATATACAGTAATACACGATTTCTATTAATGAAAGAAATGTACAGAGACTATAAAAATACAGAGTGAAAGACTCGCTAGAATGGTGGCAACTTATCTCTGAGAAGAGATGTGACGGCTACTCGCATTCGCAAGAAGATGATTAAAATGAAGCTCTGAAGGCATTTTTACAATAAATAGGAATGCCAAAAACCCTAGACATCCAAAAACCTAACCCTAGGAGATGAAGCGCCAAAAGTCATGTGGGCCCCGTTTGGGTAAGTTAGTACATCAACTTCCCGGGGTTGTAACTTTTGCATACGATCTCCGTTTTAGGTGTATGATAGCTCGTTGGAAAGGTATCATCGAGGAGATTCATTTTTGGGGATTAATCATGCTGTTGGCCATCATTGAGAACCTCGATCTCTAAAAACCTTCATTTGGGCCCTCAAAATGGCCCCGGAAATTAAAAATTGCTAAAAATAGTAAATTGCCAAATTTGCCAGAAAACTATTTTGAGCCAGTTGGAAAAGGTGGGTGGCCACCGATATCCACCTGGATCAATACTACCTCCTTAGAAGGCAATGGTCTCCATTGTGTTGACTTCCCGGGGGAGAGGGAAAAGCGTTTACTGAATCTGCATCCTTGTGAACTGCTTGCCTTGCTGGAGACATCACAATGCTTAGTTTGTGGAAGTCTGTCACGAACCTGTTGAGGCTGAGGTTGTTCAAAAAGTTGGGCTACATGATAGGACGATGTGTAGAAATATTCTTTGCGCTTTGTTGCAACCTTACCGACCTGCTTCTGTTGGATACAAGGTCCTTGGGGCGAAGCTGTAGTGGTTGCAGTGTCCTTATGTTCCCCTTTTGAATAGATTGTGAAGAAGATGAATTATGCAGTATGAGATACTACCTTGCGACATTTTTTAGGTGGAACAGTAGTTGGGAGTACCTCCAGTATTATGTAGAGATGACCCCCCAAAGTAACAATGACACTGTGGGGTCGAGACTCATAAACAACATGGCACTTCCACATATATGGTTGGACCAAGAGAACATCACAGAGATCCAGTGGGGAAACATCACATAATACCTCATCCTTGAAGGGTTGGATGACATATGAAAATCGACATTGTTGGCTGACATGAAGATCTCATCCTTGGCGAAGCCACCTGATGTTGTATGGTTGCGGGTGTGGTGTTGTTGACAATCCCAATTGTTTGACGACCTCTGCTGAGATGAGGTTCTTCTGGCTTCCGTTATCAACAATAAAATGCAGTAGGGTCCCCTTCACCCACATCTATGAATGAAAAAGGTGCTCCCCCTCTTCAGGATCTGTTGGTTCTTCTGGTTGAATTGTTGCGGTCGCGACAATAGTAGTGGGGTCTGCGTCAATGATCTGTCCTTTACCAGTATTTTCAAAATCGGATTCTGAATCAGGGTTTGGCTCCTTGTCTTTGATCTCGGCCACCAATGACTGTTTTGAGCGAAATTCATCGGTGTTGTGCCAAGGGCTTTTGTGGAAATCGCACCATTTTTCGGTGTCCTTCTTTGTCTTCCTGTGACCCTTCTTTTCCTGTGTCTTGGATTGGTTTTCAGGAGACTGTTTGTTAGGTCCATCTTTGTCATATTTCGGTTGTTGCGGATTTGCAGACCCGAACTCTCATTTGTTCTGGTGCTTAAATTTCTGCTTGATTTTAACAGCATATCGATAAGCAACACTGAGTGATGAGATGTCCAGAAAATCCACTTTAGTCTGGATGTATCTGTGTAGAGCCCCATGGTATTTTAGAACCAAATGTCACTCGGAGTCTTTGATACCTAGCTTGGTGCGCAAGGTATGGAAGGTATTGGTGAACTCTAGAACTACTTGGCCCCTCTCTTGCCACAGTGTGGTCCATCTCATGTGTTGGTCCTCATAGTTGCCAACAGGGTAATACTATTCCTTTACTGCATCCACAAAAAAATCCTAAGTTGGATCGGCCCCATATATTCCAGACTCCTCTGTGGAACTTTGCTCCCAGTAATTTTCCCACCACTATTTGACATGAGGGAGAGCTTTAAGGAATGCAAAGGTGATATTTTCTTTGTCGAAAAAATTGTGAAAAGAGAAATAACCTTCAAGCAGAGTTAACCATTTTTCTAGGGCTTCTGCATCTATCTATCCTTCAAATACAGAAATATCAAAATTAACTTGTACCTTGAAAGGCGAGGTGCCTCCAAAGTGGCCACTTGATGAAGATGTGCCTGCTTTTATCGGTAGGTGTTGAAGGATGTGGGTAAAATTCTCCATCATTTCGTCCCTCTGTCGAGTGAGAGCTTGCTCAAGCAACAGATTGATAGGATCTTCTGCTCCGTCGTTTTTCTTTTCTTCCGCCATTGAGGGTTTCTTGGGTGTGCGAGAGTGATTTTTTTCAAGAGAGACAAGATCGAGACCCAATTTTCTATACTCGGACCTCGTCAGGGACATGCACTGAAAAAATGATCAAGAGCAGCTTGCTTTGATACCACTGATCCGGATTATTTTCGGCACAAAATGCGAGCAGAGATATAATAAAGAAATGCATAGAGATATAGCAGATATTCAATAAGATAACATAAATTTATCAGAGATGCAACCATAAACACAGATATACAGTAATACATGATTTCTATTAATGAAAGAAATGTATAGAGACTATAAAAATATTGAGTGAAAGACTCGCTAGAATGGTGGCAGCTTATCTCTGAGAAGAGATGTGACGACTACTCGCATTCGCAAGAAGATGATTACAATGAGGCTCTGAAGACATATTTATAATAAACAGGAATGCTAAAAACCCTAGACATCCAAAAACCTAACCCTAGGAGATGAAGCGCCATAAGTCACGTGGGCCCCGTTTAGGTAAGTTAATACATCAACTTCCCGAGGTTGTAACTTTTGCATACGATCTCCGTTTTAGGCGTATGATAGCTCATTGGAATGGTATCGTCAAGGAGATTCATTTTGAGGGATAAATCATGCCTTTAATTATCATTGAGAACTTCTATCTTGAAAAACCTTCATTTGGGCCCTCAAAATGACCGCGGAAGTTAAAAATTGCTAAAAATAGTAAATTGTCAAATTTGCCAAAAAACTATTTTGAGCCAGTCGAAAAAGGTGGGTGGCCACTGATATCCACCTGGATCAATCATCCCTCCTTAGGAATCAATGGTCTCCATTGCGTTGAGTTCCTGAGGGAGAGGGAAAAGCGTTTACTGAATCTGCATCTTGGTGAGCTGCTTGCCTTCTTGGAGACATCGCGTTGCTCAGTTTGTGGAAGTCTGTCACGAACCTATTGAGGCTTAGGTTGTTCAACAAGTTGGGCTACATGAGAGGATGATGTGCAAAAGGACTCTTTGCGCTTTGTTGCAACCTTTATGACCTACTTCTGTTGGATAGAAGGTGCTTGGGGCGAAGCTGTAGTGGTTGCAGTGTCCTTTTGTTCCCCTTTTAAACAGATTGTGAAGAAGCTGAATTTTGCAGTATGAGATACTACCTTGCGACACGTTTTAGGTGTAACGGTAGTCGGGACTACCTCTGGTATTCTGTAGAGATGACCCCCCAAAGTAACAATGACACTGCGGGGTCGAGACTCATAAACAACATGGTGCTTCCACATATATGGTTGGCCCAAGAGAACATCACAGACATCCAGTGGGAAACATCACATAATACCTCATCCTTGAAGGGATAGATGACGTATGACAATCGACATTGTTCGCTGACACGAAGATCTCGTCCTTAGCGAAGCCACCTGATATTGTATGGTTGCGGGTGTGGTGTTGTCGACAATCCCAACTGTTTGACGACCTCTGCTGAGATGAGGTTCTTCTGGCTTCCGCTATCAACAATAAAATGCAGCAGGGTCCCCTTCACCCACATATATGAATGAAAAAGGTGCTCCCCCTCTTCAGGATCTGTTGGTTCTTCTGGTTGAATTGTTGTGGTCGCGACAATAGCAGTGGGGTCTGTCTAAATGATCTTTCATTTACCAGTATTTTCAGAATCGTATTCTGAATCATGTTTTGGCTCCTTGTCTTTGATCTCGGCCACCAATGACTTTTTTCAGCAACACTCATCGGTGTTGTGCCAGGGGATTTTGTGGAAAATGCACCATTTTCTAGTGTCCTTCTTTGTCTTCCCATGACCCTTCTTTTCCTGTGTCTTGGACTGGTTTTCGGGAGAATGTTTGTTAGGGCCGTCTTTGTCATACTTCGGTTGTTGCGGATTTACAAACTAGAACTCCCATTTGTTCTGGTGCTTAAATTTCTATTCGATTTTAACAACATATCGATAAGTAGCACCGAGTGATGAGATGTCCAGAAAATCCATTTCAATCTAGATGTATCTGTGTAGAACCCCATGGTATTTCAGAACCAAATGTCACTCAGAGTCTTTGATACCCAGCTCAGTATGCAAGGTATGGAAGGTATTGGTGAACTCCGGAACTGTTTGGCCCCTCTCTTGCCATAGTGTGGTCTATCTCATGTACTGGTCCTCATAGTTGCCAACAGGGTAATATTGTTCCTTTACTGCATCCACAAAAAAATCCCAAGTGGGATCGACCCCATATGTTCCAAACTCCTCTATGGAACTTTGCTCCTAGTAATTTTCCCACCAATGTTTGACATGAGGGAGAGCTTTAAGGAGTGTGAAGGTGATCTTTTCTTTGTCGGAAAATTTTTGAATAGATAAATAACCTTCTAGCAGAGTTAACCATTTTTCTAGAGCTTCTGCATTTATCTGTCCTTCAAATACAGGAATATCAAAATTAAATTGTACCTTGAAAGGGGAGGTGCCTAAAAAATGGCCACTTGATGAATATGCACCTGCTGTTATCGATAGGCATTGAAGGATGTGGGAAAAATTCTCCATCATTTTGTCCCTCTATCGCGTAAGAGCTTGCTCAAGCAACAGATTGATGGGATCGTCTGCTCCGTCGTTTTTCTTTTCTTCCGCCATTGAGGGTTTCTTGGGTTTGCAAGAGAAATTGTCTTCAAGAGACACAATATCGAGACCCAACTTGCTATACTCGGACCTCATCGAGGACATGCACTGGAAAAACAATCAAGAACAGCCTGCTCTAATACCACTGATCCGGATTATTTTTGGCACAAAATGCGAGCGAAGATATAATAAATAAATGCACAGAGATATCGCAGATATTCAATAAGATAACAAATATGTATCAAAGATGCAACCATAAACATGGATATACAGTAAGACACGATTTCTATTAATGAAATAAATGTACAGAGACTGTAAAAATACAAAGTGAAAGACTCGCTAGAATGGTGGCAGCTTATCTTTGAGAAGAGATGTGACAGCTACTCGCATTCGCAAGAAGATGATTACAATGAGGCTATGAAGGAATTTTTACAATAAACAAGAATGCCAAAAACCCTATACATCCAAAAACCTAACCCTAGGAGATGAAGCACCAAAATTCATGTGGGCCCCGTTTGGGTATGTTAGTACATCAACTTCCCGGGGTTGTAACTTTTGCATACGATCTTCGTTTTAGGCGCATGATAGCTCGCTGGAAAGGTATCGCCGAGGAGATTCATTTTGGGGGCTCAATCATGCATTAGGATATCATTGAGAACCTCGATATCGAAAAACCTTCCTTTGGGCCCTCAAAATGACCCCGGAAGTTAAAAATTGCTAAAAATAGTAAATTGCCAAATTTGCCAAAAAACTGTTTTGAGCCAGTTGAAAAAGGTGGGTGGCCATCGATATCCACCTGGACAAATCCTCCCTCCTTAGGAAGTAATGGTCTTCATTGCGTTGAGTTCCCGGGGGAGAGGGAAAAGTGTTTACTGAATCTGCATCTTGGTGAGTTGCTTGCCTTGCTAGAGACGTCGCACTGCTCAATTTGTGGAAGTCTGTCACGAACCTGTTGAAGCTGAGGTTGTTCAACAAGTTAGGCTACAAGAGAGGACGATGTGCAGAAGGACTCTTTGCAATTCGTTGCAACCTTGCCGACCTACCTCTGTTGGATAGAAGGTGCTTGGGGCAAAGCTTTAGTGGTTGCAGTGTCCTTGTGTTCCCCTTTTGAACAGATTGTGAAGAAGATGAATTTTGTAGTATGAGATACTACCTTGCGGCACTTTTTAGGTGTAATGGTAGTCGGGACTACCTCTGGTATTCTGTAAAGATGACCCCCCAAAGTAACAATGACACTGCGGGGTCGAGACTCATAAACAACATGGCACTTCCAAATATATGGTTGGCCCAAGAGAGCATCACAGACATATAGTGGGACAACATCACATAATACCTCATCGTTGAAGGGATAGATGTCATATGACAATCGACACTATTGGCTGACACGAAGATCTCATCCTTGGAGAAACCACTTGATGTTGTATGATTGCGGGTGTGGTGTTGTCGACAATCCCAACTGTTTGACGACCTTTGCTGAGATGAGGTTCTTCTGGCTTCCGCTATCAATAATAAAATGCAACGGGGTCCCCTTCACCCACATATATGAATGAAAAAGGTGCTCCCCCTCTTCAGGATCTGTTGGTTCTTCTGGTTGAATTGTTGTGGTCGTGACAATAGCAGTGGGGTTTGTCTAAATGATCTTTCATTTACCAGTATTTTCAGAATCGTATTTTGAATCATGTTTTGGCTCCTTGTCATTGATCTCGGCCACCAATGACTATTTTCAGCGACATTCATCGGTGTTGTGCCAGGGGATTTTGTGGAAATCACACCATTTTCCTGTGTCCTTCTTTGTCTTCCCATGACCCTTATTTTCCTGTGTCTTGGATTGGTTTTCAGGAGACTATTTGTTAGGGCCATCTTTGTCATACTTCGGTTGTTGCAGATTTGTAGACCCGAACTCTCGTTTGTTCTGGTGCTTAAATTTCTGCTCGATTTTAACAGCATATCAATAAGTAGCACCGAGTGATGAGATGTCTAGAAAAATCCATTTCAGTCTGGATGTATCTGTGTAGAGCCCCACAATATTTCAGAACCAAATGTCACTCGGAGTCTTTGATACCTTCATTTGGGCCCTCAGAATGGCCCGAGAAGTTAAAAATTGCTAAAAATAGTAAATTGTCAAATTTTCCAGAAAATTGTTTTGAGGCAGTCGGAAAAGGTGGGTGGCCACCGATATCCACCTGGATCAATCCTCCCTCCTTAGGAAACAATGGTCTGCATTGCGTTGAGTTCCCGGGGGAGAGAGAAAAGCGTTTACTAAATCTGCATCTTGGTGAGCTGCTTGCCTTGTTGGAGACGTCGCGCTGCTCAGTTTGTGGAATTCTGTAAAAATGCAACGGGGTCCCCTGAGGTTCTTATGGTTGAATTGTTGCAGTCGTGACATTAGCAGTGGGGTCTGCATCAATGATCTATCCTTTACCAATATTTTCATAATCAGATTTTGAATCAGGGTTTGGCTCCTTGTCTTTGATCTCGGCCACCAATTACTGTTTTGAGCAACATTCATCGGTGTTGTGCCAAGGGATTTTGTGGAAATCGCACCATTTTTCGGTGTCCTTCTTTGTCTTCCCGTGACCCTTCTTTTCCTGTGTCTTGGATTGGTTTTCGGGAGACTGCTTGTTAGGGTTGTCTTTGTCATACTTCGGTTGTTGCGGATTTGTAGACCCGAACTCCCGTTTGTTCTGGTGCTTAAATTTTTGCTCGATTTTAACAGCATATCGATAAGCAACACCGAATGATGAGATCTCCAGAAAAATCCATTTCAGTCTGGATGTATCTATGTAGAGCCCCACGGTATTTCAGAACCAAATGTTGCTCGTAGTCCTTGATACCCAGCTTGGTGCGCAAAGTATGGAAGGTATTGGTGAACTCTGGAATTGCTTGGCCCATCTCTTGCCGCAATGTGGTCCATCTCATGTACTGGTCCTCATAGTTGCCAACAGGGTAATACTACTCCTTTACCGCATCCACAAAAAACTCCCAAGTGGGATCGACCCCGTATATTCCAAACTCCTCTGTGTAACTTTGCTCCCAGTAATTTTCCCACCAATGTTTGACATGAGGGAGAGCTTTAAGGAGTGCGAAGGTGATCTTTTCTTTGTCGGAAAAACTGTGAACAAAGAATTAACCTTATAGCAAAGTTAACCATTTTTCTAGGGCTTCTGCATCTATCTATCCTTCAAATACAGGAATATCAAAATTAACTTGTACCTTGAAAGGCGAGGTGCCTCCAAAGTGGTCGCTTGATGAAGATGTGACTGCTGTTATCGGTAGGCGTTGAAGGATGTGGAAAAAAATCTCCATCATTTCATCCCTCTGTCGCGTGAGAGCTTGCTCAAGCAATAGATTGATAGGATCATATGCTCCGTCGTTTTTCTTTTCTTCTGCCATTGAGGGTTTCTTGGGTGTGTGAGAGTGATTGTCTTCAAGAGAGACAATATCGAGACCCAACTTGCTATACTCGGACCTCGTCGGGGACATGCACTGAAAAAACGATCAAGAGCAGCCTGCTCTGATAACATTGATCCGGATTATTTTCGGCACGAAATGAGAGCGGAGATATAATAAAAAAATGCACAGAGATATCGCAGATATTCAATAAGATAACATAAATGTATCATAAATGCAACCATAAACACGGATATACCGTAATACATGATTTCTATTAATGAAAGAAATGTATAGAGACTGTAAAAATACAGAGTGAAAGACTCGTTAGAATGGTGGCAGCTTATCTCTGAGAAGGGATGTGATGGCTACTTGCATTTGCAAGAAGATGATTACAATGAGGCTCTGAAGGCCTTTTTACAATAAACAGGAATGTCAAAAACCCTAGACATCCAAAAACCTAACCCTAGGAGATGAAGCACCAAAAGTCATGTGGGTCCTGTTTGGGTAAGTTAGTACATCAATTTCCTGGGGTTGTAACTTTTGCATATGATCTCCATTTTCGGTGTATGATAGCTATTTTGAAAGGTATCATCAAAGAGATTCATTTTGGGGCATCAATCATGCCTTTGGCTATCATTGAGAACCTCAATCTCAAAAAACCTTCATTTGGGCCCTCAAAATGGCCACGGAAGTTAAAAATTGCTAAAAATAGTAAATTATCAAATTTGCCAGAAAACTATTTTGAGCCAGTCGAAAAAGGTGGGTGGCCACCGATATCCACCTGGATCAATCCTCCTTCTTTAGGAATCAATTGTCTCCATTGCGTTGAGTTCTTGGGGGAGAGGGAAAAGCGTTTACTGAATCTGCATCTTGGTGAGCTACTTTCTTTGCTGGAGACGTCGCGCTGCTCAGTTTGTGGAAGTCTGTCACGAAACTGTTAAGGCTGAGGTTGTTCAACAAGTTGGGCTACATGAGAGGATGATGTGTAGAAGGACTCTTTTCCCTTTGTTGCAACCTTTCTGACTTGCTTCTGTTGGATAGAAGGTGCTTGGGAAAAAGCCTTAGTGGTTGCGGTTTCCTTCTGTTCCCCTTTTGAACAGATTATGAAGAAGCTAAATTTTGCAGTATGAGATAAAACCTTGCGGCACTTTTTAGGTGGAATGGTAGTCAGGACTACCTCTAGTATTCTGTAGAGATGACCCCCCAAAGTAACAATGACACTGTGGGATCGAGACTCATAAACAACATGGCGCTTCCACATATATGGTTGGCCCAAGAGAACATCACATACATCCAGTGGGGCAACATCACATAATACCTCATCCTTGAAGGGTTGGATGCTGTATGACAATCGACACTGCTGGCTGACACGAAGATCTCATCCTTGGCGAAGCCACCTGATGTTGTATGGTTGCAAGTGTGGTGTTGTCGACAATCCCAATTGTTTGACGACCTATGTTGAGATGAGGTTCTTCTGGCTTTCGCTATCAACAATAAAATGCAGCGGGGTCCCCTTCACCCACATTTGTGAATGAAAAATACGCTCCCCCTCTTCAGGGTATTTTGGTTCTTCTGGTTAAATTGTTGCGGTCATGACAATAGCAGTGGGGTTTGCGTCAATGATCTGTCTTTTACCAGTATTTTCAGAATCAGATTCTGAATCAAGGTTTGGCTCCTTGCCAGGGTTTGGCAATGATCTCGGCCACCAATGACTGTTTTGAGCGACATTCATCGGTGTTGTGCCAGGGGATTTTGTGGAAATCGTACCATTTTTCGGTGTCCTTTGTCTTCCCGTGACCCTTCTTTTCCTGTGTCTTGGATTGGTTTTCGAGAGACTGTTTGTTAGGGTCGTCTTTGTCATACTTCGGTTGTTGCAGATTTGTAGACCCGAACTCCTGTTTGTTCTGGTGTTTAAATTTCTACTCGATTTTAACAGCATATCGATAAGCAACACCGAGTGATGAGATGTCTAGAAAATCTATTTCAGTCTGGATGTATCTGTGTAGAGCCCCACGGTATTTTAGAACCAAATGTCACTCAGAGTCTTTGATACCCATCTTGGTGCACAATGTATGGAAGGTATTAGTGAACTCTGGAACTGCTTGGCCCCTCTCTTGCTGCAGTGTGGTCCATCTCATGTATTGGTCCTCATAGTTGCCAACAGGGTAATAATGTTCCTTTACCACATCCACAAAAATATCCCAAGTGGGATCGGCCCCGTATATTCTAGACTCCTCTGAGTAACTTTGCTCCCAGTAATTTTTCCACCAATGTTTGACATGAGGGAGAGATTTAAGGAGTGCGAAGGTGATCTTTTCTTTGTCGTAAAAATTGTGAACAGAGAAATAACCTTCTAGTAGAGTTAACCATTTTTCTAGGGCTTCTGCATCTATCTGTCCTTCAAATACAGGAATATCAAAATTAACTTGTACCTTGAAAGGTGAGGTGCCTCCAAAGTGGTCGCTTGATGAATATGTGCCTACTGTTATCGGTAGGTGTTGAAGGATGTGGGAAAAATTCTCCATCATTTCGTCCCTCTGTCACGTGAGAGCTTGCTCAAGCAACAGATTGATAGGATCGTCTGCTCCGTCGTTTTTCTTTTTTTCCGCCATTGAGGGTTTCTTGGGTGTGCGAGAGCGATTGTCTTCAAGAGAGACAAGCTTGAGACCCAACTTACTATACTCGGACCTTGTCGAGGACATGCACTGAAAAAATGATCAAGAGCAGCCTGCTCTGAAACCACTGATCCAGATTATTTTCGGCACGAAATGCGAGTGGAGATATAATAAATAAATGCACATTGATATCACAGATATTCAATAAGATAACATAAATGTATTAGATATGCAACCATAAACATGTATATACAGTAATACACTATTTCTATTAATGAAATAAATGTACAGAGACTGTAAAAATACTGAGTGAAAGACTCACTAGAATGGTGGCAGCTTATCTCTGAGAAGAGATGTGACGGCTACTTGCATTCGCAAGAAGATAATTACAATGAGGATCTAAAGCCATTTTTACAATAAACAGGAATGTCAAAAACCCTAGACATCCAAAAACCTAACCCTAGGAGATGAATCGCCAAAATTCATGTGGGCCCCGTTTGGGTAAGTTAGTACATCAACTTCCCGGGGTTGTAACTTTTGAATACGATCTCCGTTTTGGGCATATGATAGCTCGTTAGAAATGCATCATCGAGGAGATTCATTTTGGGGGCTCAATCATTCCTTCGACTATAATTGGGAACTTCGATCTCTTAAAACCTTCATTTGGGCCCTGAAAATGGCCCCGAAAGTTAAAAATTGCTAAAAATTGTAAATTGCCAAATTTGCCAGAAAACTATTTTGAGCTAGTTGAAAAAGGTGGGTAGCCACCAATATCCACCTGGATCAATCCTCCCTCCTTAGGAAGAAATGGTCTCCATTGCGTTGATTTCCCGGGGGAGAGGGAAAAGCATTTACTGAATCTGCATCTTGGTGAGTTGCTTGCCTTGCTGGAGACGTCGTGCTGCTCAGTTTGTGGAAGTCTGTCACAAACCTGTTGAGGCTGAGGTTGTTCAACAAGTCGGGCTACATGAGAGGATTATGTGCAGAAGGACTCTTTGCGCTTTGTTGCAACCTTGTCGACCTGCTTCTATTGGATAGAAGGTGCTTGGGGCGAAGCTGTAGTGGTTACAATGTCCTTTTGTTCCCCTTTTGAATAGATTGTGAAGAAGCTGAATTTTGCAGTATGAGATACTACCTTGCGACACTTTTTAGGTGGAACAGTATTCGGGACTACCTCTGGTATTCTGTAGATATTACCCCCCAAAGTAACAATGACACTGCGGGGTCGAGACACATAAACAACATGGCGCTTCCACATATAAGGTTGGCCCAAGAG
>ML807193.1:105743-120746 GCA_009831015.1 Picea engelmannii
CCTCATCCTTGAAGGGTTGGATGTCGTATGACCATCGACACTACTGGCTGACATGAAGATCTCATCCTTGGCGAAACCACCTGATGTTGTATGGTCGCGGGTGTGGTGTTGTCGACAATTCCAACTATTTGGCAACCTCTGCTGAGATGAGGTTCTTTTGGCTTCCGCTATCAATAATAAAATGCAGTGGGGTCCCCTTCACCCTCATCTGTGAATGAAAAAGGCGCTCCCCCTCTTCAGGATCTGTTGGTTCTTCTGGTTGAATTGTTGCAGTCGCGACAATAGCAGTGGGGTCTACGTCAATGATCTGTCATTTACCAATATTTTCATAATCATATTCTGAACCAGGGTTTGGCTCCTTGTCTTTGATCTAGGCCACCAATGACTGTTTTGAAAGACATTCATCGGTGTTGTGCCAGGGGATTTTGTGGAAATCACACCATTTTCTGGTGTCCTTCTTTGTCTTCCCGTGACCCTTATTTTCCTGTGTCTTGGACTGGTTTTCAGGAGACTGTTTGTTAGGGTCGTCTTTGTCATACTTCAGTTGTTGCGGATTTGCAGACCTGAACTTCCATTTGTTCTGGTGATTAAATTTATGCTCGATTTTAACATCATATCGATAAGCAGCACCGAGTGATGCGATGTCCAGAAAATCCATTTCAGTCTGGATGTATCTGTGTAGAGCCCCATGATATTTCAAAACCAAATGTCGCTCGGAATATTTGATACCCAGCTTGGTGCGCAAGGTATGGAAGGTATTGGTGAACTCCAGAACTGCTTGGCCCCTCTCTTGCCGTAGTGTGGTCCATCTCATGTATTGGTCCTCATAGTTGCCAACAGGGTAATACTGTTCCTTTACCACATCCACACAAAAATCCCAAGTGGGATTAGGCCCGTATATTCCAGACTCCTCTGTGGAACTTTGCTCCCAGTAATTTTCCCACCAATGTTTGACATGAGGGAGAGATTTAAGGAGTGCGAAGGTGATCTTTTCTTTGTCGGAAAAATTGTGAACAGAGAAATAACCTTCTAGCAGAGTTAACCATTTTTCTAGGGCTTCTGCATCTATTTGTCCTTCAAATACAGGAATATCAAAATTAATTTGTACCTTGAAAGGTGAGGTGCCTCCAAAGTGGCCGCTTGATGAAGATGTGTCTGTTGTTATCGGTAGGCGTTAAAGGATGTGGGAAAAATTCTCCATCATTTCGTCCCTCTGTCGTGTGAGAGCTTGCTCAAGCAACTGATTGATAGGATCGTCTGCTCTGTCGTTTTTCTTTTCTTCTACCATTGAAGGTTTCTTGGATGTGTGAGAGCGATTTTCTTCAAGAGATTCAAGTTCGAGACCCAACTTGCTATACTCGAACCTCGTCGGGGACATTCACTAAAAAAATGATTAAGAGCAGTCTGCTTTGATACCACTGATCCGGATTATTTTCGGCACGAAATGCGAGCGGAGATATAATAAAGAAATGCACAGAGATATCACAGATATTCAACAAGATAACATAAATGTATCAAATATGCAACCATAAACATGGATATACAGTAATACACAATTTCTATTAATGAAAGAAATATACAGAGACTGTAAAAATACAGAGTGAAAGACTTGTTAGAATGGGGGCAACTTATCTTTGAGAAGAGATGTGACGGCTACTTGCATTCGCAAGAAGATGATTACAATGAGGCTCTGCATGCCTTTTTACAATAAACAGGAATGCCAAAAACCCTAGACATCCAAAAACCAAACCCTAGGATATGAAGCGCCAAAAGTCATGTGGGCCCCGTTTGGGTAAGTTAGTACATCAACTTCCCGGTGTTGTAACATTTGCATACGATCTTCGTTTTAGGCGTATGATATCTCGTTGGAAAGGTATCATCGAGGAGATTCATTTTGGGGGATCAATCATGCCTTTTTTTTTTTATCATTGAGAACCTCAATCTCGAAAAACCTTCATTTGGGCCCTCAAAATAGCCCCGGAAGTTAAAAATTGCTAAAAATAGTAAATTGTCAAATTTGCCAGAAAACTGTTTTGAGCCAGTCGGAAAAGGTGGGTGGCCACCAATATCCACCTGGATCAATCCTCCCTCCTTAGGAAGAAATGGTCTCCATTGCATTGATTTCCTGGGGGAGAGGGAAAAGCATTTATTGTATCTGCATCTTGGTGAGTTGCTTGCCTTGTTGGAGACGTCGCGCTGCTCAGTTTGTGGAAGTTTGTCACGAACCTGTTGAGGCTGAGGATGTTCAAAAAGTCAGGCTACATGAGAGGATGATGTGCAGAAGGACTCTTTGCACTTTTTTGCAACCTTTCCAACCTGCTTCTGTTGGATAGAAGGTGCTTGGGGTGAAGCTGTAATGGTTGCAATATCCTTCTGTTCCCCTTTTGAACATATTGTGAAGAAGCTAAATTTTGCAGTATGAGATACTACCTTGTGACACTTTTTAGGTGGAACGGTAGTCGGGACTACTTCTGGTATTCTATAGAGATGACCCCCCAAAGTAACAATGAAACTGCGGGGTCGAGACTCATAAACAACATGGCGCTTCAACATGTATGGTTGGCCCAAGAGAACATCATAGACATCCAGTGGGGAAACATCACATAATACCTCATCCTTGAAGGGTTGGATGTCGTATGACCATCAACACTGTTGGCTGACACAAAGATCTCGTCCTTGGTGAAACCACCTAATGTTGTATGGTTGCAGGTGTGGTGTTGTCGACAATCCCAACTGTTTGACGACCTCTGTTGAGATGAGGTTCTTCTGGCTTCCGCTATCAATAATAAAATGCAGCGGGGTCACCTTCACCCACATCTGTGAATGAAAAAGGTGCTCCCCCTCTTCAGAATCTGTTGGTTCTTCTGGTTGAATTGTTGCGATTGCGACAATAGCAGTGGGGTCTGTGTCAATGATCTGTCCTTTACCAATATTTTCATAATCGGATTCTGAATCAGGGTTTGGCTCCTTGTCTTTGATCTCGGCCACCAATGACTATTTTGAGCGACATTCATCGGTGTTGTGCCAGAGGATTTTGTGGAAATTGCACCATTTTCCGGTGTCCTTTGTCTTCCCATGACCCTTATTTTCCTATGTCTTGGACTGGTTTCCGGGAGATTGTTTGTTAGGGCCGTCTTTGTCATACTTCGGTTGTTGCAGATTTGCAGACCCGAACTCCCATTTGTTCTGGTGCTTAAATTTCTGCTCGATTTTAACAGCATATTGATAAGCAACATCGAGTGATGAGATGTCCAGAAAATCCATTTCAGTCTATATGTATATGTGTAGAGCCCCACGGTATTTCAGAACCAAATGTCACTCGGAGTCTTTGATACCCAGTTTGGTGCACAAGGTATGGAAGGTATTGGTGAACTCCGAAAATGCTTGGCCCCTCTCTTGTCGTAGTGTGGTCCATCTCATGTACTGGTCCTCATAGTTGCCAACAGGGTAATACTGTTCATTTACCGCATCCACACAAAAATCCCAAGTGGGATCGGCCTCGTATATTCCAGACTCCTCTGTGGAACTTTTCTCCCATTAATTTTCCCACCAATGTTTGACATGAGGGAGAGCTTTAAGGAGTGCGAAGGTGATCTTTTCTTTGTTGGAAAAATTGTGAATAGAGAAATAACCTTCTAGCAGAGTTAACCATTTTTCTAGGGCTTCTGCATCTATCTGTCCTTCAAATACAGGAATATAAAAATTAACTTGTACCTTGAAAGGCGAGGTGCCTCCAAAGTGATCGCTTGATGAATATGCACCTATTGTTATCGGTAGGCGTTGAAGGATGTGGGCAAAATTCTCCATCATTTCATCCCTCTGTTGCGTGAGAGCTTGCTCAAGCAACAGATTGATAGGATCGTATGCTCCATCATTTTTCTTTTCTTCCGCCATTGAGGGTTTCTTGGGTGTGCGAGAGAGATTGTCTTAAAGAGAGACAAGCTCGAGACCCAACTTTCTATACTCGGACCTCGTCCGGGACATGCACTGAAAAAATGATCAAGAGCAACCTGCTTTGATACCACTGATCTGTTTTAGGCGTATGATATCTCGTTGGAAAGGTATCGTCGAGGAGATTCATTTTGGGGGATCAATAATGCCTTCGAATATCATTGAGAACCTCAATCTCTAAAAACCTTCATTTGGGCCCTCAAAATCTCCCCGGAAGTTAAAAAATGCTAAAAATAGTAAATTGCCAAATTTGCCAGAAAATTGTTTTGAGCCCATCGGAAAAGGTGGGTGGCCACCGATATCCACCTGGATCATCTTCCCTATTCTTCTCAAACAAGGAAGAATGATTGTTTCTAATTTCTGAGCCTGGACCATTTCTCACCTTGGGCCATTCCTCCTACACTAATCAAAGTGCACCCTGGAGAGAATATATAAACCCTAAGGAATGCCTATCCTTGATTGTTGATCCTGGACCATTCCCCACCTTGGGCCATTCCTCCTACACTGATCAAAGTGCACCCTAGAGAGAATGTGTAAACCCTAAGGAATGATTGTCCGAACTATTTCCTCTATTAACCACAAGAGGAAAATACTTTCATGTATGAACCTCCAAAACGAATCATTCCTCATGTTAACCACAATGAGAAATCGTTGTCTGGTGAGGCGGGCCAATCTTCTTGAGTAACCCTCAAGAAGAGAGACTGCCCTAGACCACTCCCCATGTTAACCACAATGGGAATTCGTTGTTTATGATACATCAACAATTTGGACCAGTTCCCATGTTAACCACAATGGGAAATCGTTGTCCGTTAGAAATCGCAATCCACTTTCCGAATAGAAAAGCATCTGTCCAAGATGGACTATTTTTCTATTCTTGAAAATGAATGTCTTCAATAATATTTTCAGTGCTCCCTCCCAACCTGGGAGTCATCTCTTCCTTTTTCAATAAGGAAGTCGTTTCCACGAGCTCCAGCTTGAGTATGCAAACTCTTTCATCTTGGATAGAAGCTTTACCAAAATGTCTGTTTATTTGCTTATCTATGGAGATATATATTGGAGAACCACTTTCTCCTTTCTAGAATTCATCATGGATAATGTAATGCTTGATTTCAAATGTACTTTGGTCTGGAACACTGTGAAAGCTTCATGTAGCTCTGAACAATAGAGTATATCATTTTTGGAAAAACTGGAACATATACATGTGGCACTTCTTCTGTCATCATGAGATATGATCTTCTGAGTAATCATATTGATGTTATAGGAAATTGTCACCACGCTTCTGCTATGCACTGGAGGTTCTCCACCAAGTTATCCTATTCTATCTGCATACAAGGGTCTCTTTCTGGTATGCCTCAAAGTCTTGAGATTGCTCTTCATACACTCTTTATTCAATTTCTCTGGAGAACATTCTTTGCATTCATCTGATGTAGAATTCCGACTCATGGATGTTGTTGATGATATAATGACTCATGTAGAGATAGGTCTGGTTTACTGGAACAAGTAATCATCATAGTCTTCTCCCTCCATCTAGGAGAACCTCTAGTTTTGGATCTTGTAATGATTTCATTCATAAGTCTTCCATACATTGTTCTTCATCACGAATTTCAATTCCTCTGCTTTATTGATTTTATTGAGTTTATATCAAGTTGACAATCTTGTGATTCTTGATACAATGACTAGTTGTTATGGCTTCTCTTTCTTTCTTGGAATCTTCATGTGTTTCTTTAGTTCTCGGGTCCATGGAGTTTCTTATAGATTCCATGCCCTAAAGATTCCATCATAGGATCACAGATGTGGATGGACAACCAGGGATACTTTAAGGCTTCTCTTTGAAGAATATGTATTGTCTTTCATGGTTGCTATCATGGACATATACTTTATCATCTTCAATGGATCATAGGATTAGCTCCCTCCTAATCCTTTCTTCATGTATGAGTTCATATAATCAGCTCCCTCCGTTCAACATAGTCCACACTTCCATCTGCATCCTTATTATCTTTTGCAATATATAATTGGCTCTCTTGTCTAATAGATTCCATGCTTTTGTCTTATTGTCTTCTACAAAACTTCATAAGTCTTTTTCCAATTTCCTCTCGATTGCTGACTTCTTTCTCTCTTTGCTTCTTCTAAGTCTCTTCATGATTGATTTGGCTTATCTTGCAATAGCTTCCACATGATTTGTATTTCATCCTTTCATGTGTATTTATCTAATGATATTCATTCTTATCTTGTTGTTCTTCCATAGGTATAGTTCTTCTTGGAACAAATTATCTTCCAAGAAATAGATATATAAGATATGTACAGAGACAATGCAAACAAGATATGTACAAGAAATAAGAAGAGTTTTGTTACCTTTAGAAGAAGAATTCTATTCCATCTTGCTTAGTCTTCTTTGCAGGTCCCTTTTCTTCGGCAATTGATGCTTCGTGTTTCTCCTTCATTTTCTTTAGCTTGGGACAATGATTCTTGTAGTGACCATACTTTTGACAGTTGAAGCATTGTACTTCTGATATGTCTTTCTCTTGATTTGGCTTCCTCCTTGAACCAAACTTCCTTTTGTTCATGAAGTTCTTGAATCTTGTTGTGAATGCTTGATCATTGTACTTCTTTTGGGGTTTCTCTTTTGCACTGATCCTTGACTCTTCTTGAGCACATCAAGTCCAAAGTTCTTCAAATGTCGAATACTCCTTTCTTGTGTTCATGCTTGCGGAAAATGCATCCCACGTCTTGGGAAGACCATTGAGTACTATGTTTACCAACTCCTTTTTTGAGATGATCTCTTCAATAGCTTGTAGTTGATCTCTTAACTGATAAATTATCACAAAGTATGATGTTATGCCGTCATCATCATTCATCTTCATGTCACGGAGCTCATTCTTCATACTCATTACTTGTCCAATGTTTCTGACTGAGAAGAGGTTTGTTAGGGCATCGTACATCTTCTTCGATGAGTCAAGATGAGAGATGTAGGGTATCAAGTGGTCTTTTATAGATTCCACTATGATACTCATAGCATTGATATCACTGTCTTTGAACTTCTCCATGGATGCAACGTTCTGTGGTTCCTTGTCTTTTCCTTCTTCAACCTCTAACTTCACGATCTTTCCTTTCACGATATCCAACACTTTATTATTGGCAAGGATGAGGGAAATTCTTGTCTTCCACACTCTGAAGTTAGAGGCTCCATATAACTTGTTCTCTAACTTCATAGAATAATTCATGGTTGTTTTGACTTGGTCAAACCCTATATTTGATCACAAACTCAAACTTGACATCTTGGTTTGTTGAGAATACCAGGAGATGCGCTAGGCTAGAGTGCACTGATCTGTCTGGAGATTAGGTAAATATCTTCACTTAAGGTGCCTCAACGAGAGGATCAGGGTTTCTGCAACTGCTCCTGCTAGTAACCCTAGCGACAGTGTCTTGGAAGCTGCTTCTGCTAGTAACCCTAGCGGCAGTTCCTCAACGAGCTCAATATCCGAGCAGCTATGTTTCCTTCCAGCGTTTAGACTGAATGAAGGAGGTGTGGGCCCATAACCTATTAGAATATGAAAGATGTGTGCTAGTTTTACCATTGACAATACCCTTGTCACCCAACCATAGGCCGAAGCCACCCTCCGAGCACCTTAACCTTGATAGAGAATCACTCCGGAAGAAAACCCTAGGCTAGATAGACAAAAAAAGGGTAGTGCACCTTTCACCAAGGATAGCGCATCACAAAAAGCTAATTAGATAGTCCAAACCCTAGCCAAGAGATAGTCCAAGCCAAAACGTAACTACTAGCTGCAACAGCTGCACCGGCATCTTTCCTCCAAACCTGCGCACAAGACTGCAACTGCACTGTGTAGAACTGGCTCTCTGCAAATGCTGAGATGTGTCAAATGAGAGACTGGCACCTTGTATTTATAGTGGTTCTGGCAGACTTACTGGGGCCGAATTCTCCTTCTGGGTACCTGTTTGTTCAGTATATTATTATTATTTATGGCCAACTTCTTCTCTTGGAGGCTAATAACCTAATATAAATTATCCTCTTGAGCTGAAAAGTCTTCTAGGGTTATTAGCCAACTCATTAGGGTTTCTTCTTGCTTTCCAGAGTATTCTATTCTCGTCAGGTTTACACGTGGAGGTAAATACCTCCTACAACTACCATAATATCAACATATATTCCCTTCCAACTAAAATTAAGACTAGCCCTTCAAATTTGATCATTGTTCATATGTTTGATGACAACATTGAGATAAGGAAGGATTGTGACAACATGGTTGTCTTGACCAGAATGGAATATGGAAGACTATTGAAGTTGAAAGGAATATCTACCCATACACACAATTTTGCATACCTCTCTCATCATGACTCAGGTATAATTCCATCTAGTCTTTTGTGGCATGCCAGATTTGGCCATATTAATTATGACAGTCTTCATTTGTTGAGAAATAATGGTGTTTCTGGTTTGCCTAATATTCCTATAAAATTGAAGCAATATGATGCTTGTATCCTTGGAAAACACATCAAACAACCCTTTCATGATTCTACTTCCAGAGCATGTAAAAAACTTGAATTGATTCATTATAATTTGTGTGGCCCTATGCATGTTCCTTCTACAAATGGAAATAAATATATCATGACTTTTATTGATGATTACACCAGAATGTGTTGCATGTATTTGTTGAAAGATAAATCACAAGCTTTTGAAACCTTTAAAAATTTTCATGTATGGATTCAAAATGAAGCTCAGTCTCGTATTGGCTCTCTTCGCACTGATAATGGAAGATAATATAAATCTAATGAATTTGAAAGCTACCTTCCCCAACATGGGATCAAACATCAAACCACAGTTCCATACAATCCCCAATAGAATGGTGTAGTTGAACAAATAAACAAGAAACTCCTAAATATAGTTTGTCCCATGATGTTTTTCAAGAATGTTAAATTGATGTTTTGGGCTGATGCAGTTCTATGTGCAGTTTATGTCAAAAACAGGTGTCCATATCATGCTCTTAAAAACAAGACTCCTTATGAAATGTGGTATGGCCACATTCCTTCGGTGAGGCATCTCAAGATCTTTGGTTCCGCCTGCTATGAATTGATTCCTAAGGAGAAAATAAGGAAGATCAATGCAAGGAGGCGGAAGTGAATTGTCTTTATGATGAGACAAACAAGAAATTCATCCTTTCCAAAGATGTAATCTTTCTTGAATCCTCCAATAAATATGAAACTATTGAGAGGCGGCTTGATCATCTAGACATATTCACTCGTGTAAAGACATATCATGAATTTGATGATGAGATTCCACATATTGAAGGGGGGATCCCTATATTGGGTCAATCTCTAGAATCTCATTTTGAAGAACCATCTTCCCCTCATGAAGAAGTTTCTTCCCCACATGAATAATTTCCCACCACTTCATCAAAACCTAAAGTTCATTAGGATGATGTGATCAAGAGGATTGAAAAGACGAGGCTTGATGAGAACTCAACACCATCTTAATCAATTGAGAAACCTGGACCATCTCATAAAGGTCCACCAAAATGGCTCACAAAAACACTTGAAAGTGTTCATCCTGATGAGGTTCGAAAGAGAGGAACTAGAATGTCCTCAAGACAAGATGGAGGTAATATAGATAATTCAAACTTAGGTGATGTAGATGACATGGATGTTTCATATGCTTGTGAGTTGAATTTATCTACTAACCTTTAACCAGATTTCTTTAAAGAATATTATTCTCATGATGAATGGAAAGAATCCATGCAGAAGGAATATGATGCTCTCATCAAGAATGGGACATGGAAGTTGGTGGATCCTCCATTTGGAACCAAACCAATTGGCTTCAATTGGGTATTCTAGAACAAGTACAAATCAAATGGCTTACTTGACAAGCACAAATCAAGGCTCATGCAAAACAAAACTGCACAGACCAAAGGTGATGATTATGAGGAAACTTTTTCCCCCACAACAAAATGGGGTACCATCCATACTCTATTTTCCATGGCAGAACATAATGGATGAAAAATTCATCAAATGGATGTGAAGACTGCTTTCTTGAATGGAGACATGAAAGAGAATGTGTTCATGTCTCAACCAAAAGGATTTGTTGTGAAGGGACAAGAACATAAGGTCTGCAAGCTCATCAAATCCTTATATGGCTGGAAACAAGCACTGCGAGCATGGTATGAAAAGTTAACTGAGCATCTTCTGAAATTGAATTTCAAGCATTTTCAATATTGACGATGCAACTTTGTTTGTCAAGAAAGTTGGAAAAATTGTTGTATATCTTTTAGTATATGTATATGATCTATTGATAACAGGGAACAATGAGAGCTACATTGCATCCATAAAGAAAGAGCTTAAGAAAGGCTTGGAGATGACATATTTGGGACATCTTCACTATTATTTGGGCATTGAGGTGATTCAAAATCCAATTACGTATTCATTTCCCAAAAGAAGTACATTGGAGAATTGTTGAACAAGTTTGGCATGGTTGAGTGCAATAATGCTTCTACTCCAATGGAACAAAATTTGAAACTCACATCAAAAGAAGGGAATGAATGTGAGGATGCAACCAAGTATAGACAACTTGTGGGAAGTCTTATCTATCTTACTACCACCAGACCGGACATTTCATTTTTTTTGGGATTCTTTCTAGGTTCATGCAAAAGCCTTGTGAAGGACATTGGTCTACTGCAAAAAGAGTTATAAAATACTTGAAAGGAACTCAACTTTCAAGATTTTGGATTCAAGTACTCTAAAGTAGATGACTTCAACCTGATCAGGTATTTTGATTCAGACTTTGTTGGGGATAAGGAAACTGGAGTATCAACTTCAGGCTATCTCATGAATCTTGGATTAACATTTGTCTCCTAGAGATCACGCAAACATTCAGTTCCAGTAGATCCCATAACAGAGGTAGAATATGTACCACCTACAGAAGTGACAAAGGATATTGTGTGGCTCAAAAAAATATTGGAAGACTTGTAGGAGAAACAAGTGAATTGTACTCCTCTTCTAGTTGAAAATACTTTTGCAATCAAGTTGGCCAAGAATCTGAGATTCCATGATCGTACTAAGAACATCAACAAAAAGTATCACTTGATTCGATATCATGTACAGGCCCAGACTATTCACTTGAGACATTGTTCCAAAATTGAGAAAATTGCAGGCATCTTCACCAAAGTGCTTGGAAAAGAAAATTTTGAGAAGTTCAGAATGATGCTTGGACTCACACACACCCCTTCATATTAAGGAGAGAATGTTAGACATGTAATCTTTGGGATTGTGTTACTTGTAATAATATTGTAAATTTGAAGAGTTGTAGGTGATAGGAAGCATCTGCAACTATGGAAGACCAACAATCATTTATTGTTTTATTTATGCTCCTATCATGTTAATGCAAATCACATCGAGTTTGGAGTTAATTTTTTACCATCCATGGACTAACAATTTGATTGGATTTCTATAATTCTTCATGACTTTGGGGGTGGTAACATGCATTATTCTTACCTTTATGCCTTTTATGAAAGTTTTGAAATAGTAAAATTTTAATATGTATGCATAAAAATTTTGAATTATAGAGAGTTATTAGAAATGTTGAGGTTCAATAATGATCTAGGAATTGAGATGGGTTGTTTCAAAGTGATGGTTGTGAAATTTTATAGATAGACAAAATGGTAAGGCGAGAGGATGTAGCACTTCCTTCTCAATGGTGCTATCTAATTTTCATATAGCAACATTTTATTTATGAATAGATGTAGTATTCCAAATATAAAATAGTATGCAGAACATACATATTTTAGCTAGAAATGGCAGAACAACAACAGAATAATACTAGAATAACACCAAAAAGAGCACCTTGATTAGTGATAGCAATGTTCACTTGCCTCTTCAAGAGGGAAATCTCCAGTAGACCAGAGTTCTATTACAATAATATCCAAGACAAAAATTCTCATAGCCTCTACTCCTATTTATACTAAATATGTCTATCCAAAAGAACAATCTAAAGGAAGATCCTTCTAGAAGCGGAAGCTTCTATTAGGTCTTCTTACATTTGATTTATTCTTCCTTATTGCTAGGCCTTATTAATATTGACCTTTATTACATGGAAATATATTATTCTACCTACGTGAGGGGTTAGGAGGGTTAGGTCCCTAACATGTCCTTCCCCATAAAAGCAACTTCGTCCTTAAGGCTTTAGATGAGGAAATTGTTGCAAAATGGTAGCTAGTTCCCAAGTGGCATCTGTTGGAGTTGTATCTTTCCACTGGAATAACACTTCCTTGATGGTGTGCTGACGCAAACGACGCTCACGTTGGTCCAAAACTGCTTGTGGTTGCAACCAGATATTGGAGCCTTCTTCATCCAACTCGGGAAGGTTGGTTTGAGTGTGGCACTTAGTTCAAACCACCTTCTTTAAGAAGGAGACATGAAAAACAGGATGGATCTTAGAATGACTAGGAAAATCTAATTAATAGGCCACCTATCCCACATGCTTGAGAATGATATATGGACCATACAATTTGGGTGCCAGTTTTTGACAATGGCCATCCTTGAGGGAAGTTTGCTTATAAGGTTGTAGTTGAAGAAACACCTGGTATCCTTCAACAAATTGGCGTTCATAGCAACCTTGATCTTCCTGTTGGTTTATGTGATTCTAGGCCATGACCAAATTCTCTTTGAGGGTACGGAGAATAGCCTCTTGAATTGTAAGTGTTTGGTCAATCGCATGGACCTTCGAGACACCTGGCAGGCATGAGAGAACTAAAGGTGTATTTTGTCCATATACTGCTTCAAAAGGAGTCATGCAGGTAGTTGTATGGTAAGAAGTGTTGTACCACCATTCGACTAGTGGTAACCATTGATCCCACTGATTTTTCCTTTCTGATGCAAAACACCTCAAATATGTTTCCAAAAACTTGTTGACAACTTCAGTTTGACCATCAGTCTGGGGATGATAAGTTGTGTTGAGATGCAATTGGGTTCTTTGTAGCATGAACAGTTCTTGCCAAAAAATGTTGGTGAAAGTGGGGTCTCAATTAGAAACAATAGAATGAGGTGTGCCATGAAGATTGAAGACCTGATCCATGAAAAGTTGAGCCACAATGGAGGTTGTAAATGGTTGTTGAAGAGAACAGAAATGAGCATACTTGGAAAGACGATCAACGACCACCATGATGACTGATTTATTGCTTGATTTAGGAAATCCCACAATAAAATACATAGAGATATCCCTCCAAATATCAGGTGGAATCGAAAGCGGTTGTAGTGTGCCAGGAGCTTCGACTGTTTCGCCCTTGTTGCATTGACAAATATCACATTCTGCCACAAAATTGTGAACGTCCTGTTTCATACTATCCCAGAAAAAAAAGAACGTTTGACCCGGTCATAGGTTTTGGTAAAATCGGAGTGCCCAGTTGTGGGTGTAGCATGAAGCTCAAAAAATACTGTGGATTTAAGTTTTGACTGTTTACTTAAATACAAACAGCCTTTGTAGTGAAGCTCATCCTTGTGCTAAGAGTACCCTGGGGAAACTGGAGAATTGGCCTGCAATTGTTGGATCAGATGCGAAATTTTGGGATCGTGTATCCATTCCTAGCAAACAGCTTGGAGCCAATCTGGTACAATGAAGGAAAGGGGAAAAAGGGACCCTTCATCTTCATATTTTCTTGAAATTGCATCAACAACCACATTTTATTTGCCTTTCTTGTAAATGATCTCATAATCATATCCAAAGAGCTTAGTCACCCATTTTTGTTGCTCCTGGGAGGAAATACGTTGTTCTAGTTCTAGAAATTACTTGAGGCTTTGATGATCTGTCTTTATTTGGAAGCACTGCCCCAATAGATAAGGGCGCCAAAGATCCACTGCATGCAGAATAGCCAACATTTCATTTTCATAGATTGATTTTCCCAAATTTTTCTCTGATGATTGTTTGTTGGTAAATGCCAAAGGCCGACCATATTGCATAAGCACTGCTCCAATTCCTCTCCTGGAAGTATCACATTACAGGACAAAGGTCTTTGTGAAATTAGGAAGGGTCGGGACTGGAGTGGTGCACATGGTCGCCTTCAAGGTTTGAAATTCCTGATCAGATGTGGGAGTCCAAGTGAAAGAATTATTTTTAAGGAGAGCAGTGAGAGGTGCCACAATCTTTCCATAATTCTTAAAAAACTTGCGATAATAGACTGTTAAACCCATAAATCCACGCAATCTTTTGAGATTCTTTGGGCAAGGCCAATCCTGCATAGCTTCAATCTTTTTAGGATTGTTTGAGGAAAAGTTGGTGCTGAGAGAGTAGATGTAGAACTCGATCTACATGAGCAAGATGGGTTGTCGAGGTTTTACTATAGATGAGGATATTATCAAATAAAACTAAGACAAAATGACGGAGAAAATGACAGAAGACATGATTCATGAGGCTTTGGAAAGTGGAGGGAGAATTACACAAGCCAAAGGGCATGACCAAAAACTCATAGTGGCCCTCATGAGTTCGAAATGCAGTCTTAGGAATGTTTGCCTCATTCATACGTATTTGGTGGTAGCTAGAATGAAGATCAAGTTTAGTAAAGAACTGGGCACCACTCAATTAATCCAAGAGGTCATCAATGACAGGAATTGGAAATTTGTCTTTGATGGTGAGTTTTTTTAGGGCGCGGAAGTTAGGACACATGTGCCAAGATCCTTCTTTCTTAAGGACCATGACCAAAGGAGAAGAGTATGGGCTCATACTAGGACGGATAACACCTTCGGCGAGAAATTCTTGAACAATTTTCTCAATTTCATTTTTCTGTGAAAAGGGATGACAATAGGGACGAACATTGGGAGGGAGGCTTCTGGGGACAAGGGGAATGGAATGATCAAGAACACCACGGGAAGGAAGAAGTCCATGGGGACTAGAAAAACAACTTGATGTTTGGAGAGGATGGATTGGAGTTCTTGCGGCACAGAGGGTGTCTCAGTGGCTTGAATGGCATGGATTTGTGCAATAATGCAAGCATTACTGTTAAATTTACATGCAGCAGCGAGAGCCATTCTCCTGAAGGATGGCTAAGACCCTAGACG
>ML807193.1:120846-130883 GCA_009831015.1 Picea engelmannii
TATGTATGCTTGAGAGGTCTAATATTTCTGTTTAGATCTGAGTTTTATATTTCTCATTGGTTGAAGTTTACTGCTGGAATATCTCTGTTGGTTAGGGTTTTCATTTGACTGTTAGAGATCAAGTTTTATTTATCACAAGTTCATATTTCTCTTGTACTATCACTACCCTATATGCTGTTCTGTTCTTCAGATCTATAGGAGTTCTGCTCTAATTTTTTAAAAGAGACTGTTGTTTTATTCTTACCCTAAAAATCTAACGGCCTAAATAGTTGGTGTCAGTGTCAAAGTGTTCATAAAGCTCTGCCACAAATTTTATCCAAGCCACATACCCTTGGCGGGCATTTTTTCTCCATTTCCAACATTCTTGATCTAGATGGAGAACACCATAACAGAGTTTATCCAACTCATTTGTAATGCCATAGAAAGAGAAATAATTTTCCATTTGAGTTACCCAGCCAATGGGATCTGAGCCATCAAATTTGTTCACATCCACATGCGGAAGGCGTAGGTCATGCTGTAAGTTATGGGGCTGAAAATTCTGGGAATTAGAGGAAGTTTCACCTTCAGAGTGAAAAGGTGGGTCAGAGGAGGGAATATCTGCAGGGATATTCATCTTGGCGCAGATCATTGCAGTGAAGGATGCAAGTTGGGTAGCGAAGGATGCAAGCTCAGTAGCGAGGTCCTGTTTGATGGTTTCCATTTTGGCATCGATGGAGGAATGCATGTTTTTATTGATGGTGGAAAAGTCGGCACTAAGCTGCCTCACTTCTTGTTGGGTCTCTGTGAAATTAGAGGACAAGGAATTGAATCAAGCTTCCAAGTCTTGGCTACGGGTGTGGGCCATGATGAAGAGGGAAAACGAAAAGGGACGGGTGGGACCACACAAAAAATGGGTTATGGGTGAAGTGTATCATGAAGATCAGGGAAACGAGGGGAATCCAATGGGGTAAGGCCCAAATAACGGTGTTGGAAGGGGGTCGGGTCCATGGGAAAAAAAATTGCTAAAAAATGACAGGTATGATTGTGATAAGGGTGAAGAGAGGAATTCAATGGGATAGGGCTCAAATAATGGTGCCAGCAGGATCCAGACTTTTTTTTTTTTACTCTTGCAGAGTTATACTCCGATCTGAAGAAGACTGCAGTGTTGAAATGCCCAAATTCTTAACAAGAAGAAATGTGTATTAATTTTGCAACCTGAATGCAGGAGGCACATTTGCACGACAATAGATCTTGTTTGTTCTATTTTTGTTTCCATCCCAAGGGTCAGGGTATGCAAGGTTTTTACAGACAAGGGTTTTCCCTGTGATATAGCTCTTTGATATACGTGTGAGGTCCAACAGTAGTACTCGGCCCAATATATCAAGGCACCAACTATGGAGGCTAGACCGTGCCCTTAGTCATACTACCCGACTACCCAGGTACTAGAGAGTATCTTCCCGAGTGTTGTTCTCGGTGGCACTATAGCAGTCAAGTGGTCACTCAATTTATCTATGGAGGGCTTTAAGAGATCTAGGTCGATCTGTATACAGGTGTTGTCTGATGCGCTACCACTCGAAGGGGTACCAACATGGGTTACAAGGGTGGCCAACATATGTGCGCTTAAGTAACACTTTTATTTCCTGCGTGTATGACTCCCCGACCGTGGGTTTATGCACGTAACGACAGATCTCTATAGCTTTAAGACGTCAGAATACATCTCTACCCTGAAAAAATTAACCCACATTTTTTTTCCAAGGAAAGTGCTATGATACCACTTGTAGTATTCCAGATATAAAATAGTATGCAAAACATAAATATTTTAGCTAGAAATGGTAGAACAACAATGATATAACCAGAATAATACTAGAATAACACCAGTAAGAGCACCTTGATTAGTGATAGCGATGTTCACTTGCCTCTTCGAGGGGGCAACCTCCAGTAGAGTAGAGCTCTATTACAATCATATCTAAGACAAAACTTCTCATACCCTCTACTCCTATTTATACTAAATATGTCTATCCAAAAGAACAATCTAGAGGAAGATCCTTCTAGAAGCAGAATATTTTATTAGGTCTTCTTACATTTGACTTATTCTTCCTTATTGATAGGGCTTATTAATATTGACCTTTATTACATGGAAATATATTATTCTACCTACGTGAGGGGTTAGGAAGGTTAGGTCCCTAACAATAGATTCATATGCATGTTTGAAAATAACATATGAGTTGTTTATATTACTAATGGATTGCTATGGTTAATGCATACACATTGTTAAATCCTTGCTTCAAGAAATGCACTTACTAGGGTTATATATCAGGAGAAACTTGCCAAACATTATAAGGCATTTATACTATGTGTATACTAACATTGATTTTAGGACTAGAGTTATCAAGACCCACATTGACTTAGATCATATGTTGGGAGGAACCAAAATGATTAATAATACCATTGTGGAATCATACTCTAAAGGAAGGACTCTATTTCAATAAGAATAACCTAACCTAGAAATCTTAGGACATTGTAAGATAGGTCATGGTGTAAATAATTATTATTTTTAGATAATATTGCAACTAATGTTTAGTTAGGGTTTAAATCCCAAAGGGGGTGATATTAAGTTAGTAACTACCTATCATGTGACCTTTAGTAATTTCCCTAACCCTATTTCTACCCTAAAATTTAGTGATGGCTTATAATTTCCTTTTGTGGAAAAAATAAACCAGGCAAGGAAAGTGTTGTTCTAGGGTATTAGTGAGAAAGACGCATAAACGGATGTTTCTAGTTACTAGTGTGAGAGGAAATTAAGTTGTTGCTTTTGGTTATTATAGAGAAAGGAAAGAACTCTTAAGGATTTTTATGCTATAAATTCTAGTTCTATTTTGGGGAAAGAGGGGTCTTTTGGTCACTTGTATGGGAATTCACTGGAGTTGTTGGACACTACCCATAACATTTCCTGAGTGGGTAATGGGAGTAGGGGTGTACCTAGCCTACAAGAGGTACTAAATCCCATTTGTGCCTAATATTGTTTAGAGAAGAACCTCAATGCAGGGGGTTTTTTGGTTTCAGGAGAAAGAGTGGGTAGAGTTCTTACACACTAGAACCCCAAGAGGAAAGGTTTTGTAGCCAAAGACCTTTGAGATTGTGAACAATTTTTTACATTGTTTAGGCATAGTGTTTTTTTATCAAGGTTGATATTGGTGGCCACCCACCTATTCCAAATCCCAACTGAATCATCTTGACAGTTTCCAGTTCAACATGTTTCTCTATAATGGAGAAATTTCTTTGTAATTGTGGGTTCTGCACTTTCGGGGTTGTCCTGAATCCCTACATAGCATCCAAGTGGATATCGGTGGCCACCCACCTATTCCAACTGGCTTATTTTGGAAGTTTTCATGTCAGTACATCTTTGTGTACTTCCAGGGTCGTTTTGGGGCCCTAAACAATGTTTTATTTGATTTCCATAGTCAAATTGTAGACAGAGTCAGCTTTTGTTGACATAATGTGTAGTTCTCGAAAATACCTTTCCAACGGGCTATCACACGCCTAAAACAGAGACCATATGCAAAAGTTACGACCTCGGGAAGTTAATGTACTAACTTACCCCCACAAAGCCCACATGACTTTTGGCGCTTCATCTCCTAGGGTTAGGTTTTTGGACGTCTAGGGTTTTGGAATTCATGTTTATCATAAAAAATCCTTCAGGGCCTCATTTTACTCATCTTCTTGCGAATGAGTGTAGCCATCACATCTCTTCTCAAAGATAACGCTACCACCATTCTAGTGAGTCTTGCACTCTGTATTTTTACAGTCTCTGTACATTTCTTTCATTAATAGAAATCACGTGTTGTTGTATTTCTCTGTTTCTGACAATTTTGATGTGAATTTCATTGTAATATCTCTTCTTTCATTTCATTCCGAAAATAACATGGATCAGTTTTCTTGCTAAGTATACCTATAATTGAGTGAGCCACTAAGTATTCTTATTGAGTTGGGGTCTTGCACAAGGGGCATTTCCTATGTCTTGGCATTTGCATTCGTTGGGAAGAAAATCGTCCTTAGAGTGTGATTTTCATGCAACTACTATTGGAGTTGAAGACTAGTTTGCACCAATTGGATGGACATTGTTGAAGTTGGACATTATTTTCTTTAGTTGTTTTTATTGATTAATGTAGAATCTTTTCTTTACTATCTGCAAAAAAAATAATTAGGCATGTTAGAATTTTATGCGAAGTTTAGAGAGAAAAATCATTTGAGTAGCAACCATACTATAGCCTTATTGGGATGGGGTTGTTACACCAAAGTGGTAAACCCCTTTGTAATAATTATAGTCATTTTTAGAAAAATTACTATTTTATTTAAAAACTTGTGTTGATCTCATTAAAAATTAAGTCATTCCATTTAATTTGAAAGTCCCATACTCGATATTTGTTTATCAATATATCAAAATATATATTGAGAAAACCATATAACATGTATGAAGTAATGTATTATTTTCCAAAATTCGATGGTAACTCATGGATTGTCCATAATGATATCATTGTTACGTCGATAGACGCAAATAATTAGATTATAGTTGGGTGGTGGACGAGGTGTAGATTTACTACATTCACTCCAAATGGACAGTCTCAATTAATTCTATTGTCGTCGTTCTTAAATACCTAATAAAAATTTTCAAAAATTCAAAAATATGTAATGTTGGAGATGAATTGAGGAATGGTATTTGAGGGGAAAAATCGGTGGTGTAGTGGATGGAGGTGAGGGGTGAAATTAGGGCATGTGGTGGATGGAGGCAAGGGTTGAAATAAGGGTTAAAAAAACCCATGTTTTTTACTTTTTTTTTCTGTTAATCTAAGTGGCAGGGAGTGAAATAGCAAATATTGGTTTGATAAATATGAAAATATGTCTCTGCAAATAAAAATGGATATCTAGTAAAAATAGGGGTTTCTTTTATTGCAAATATGTATTGTGAGGGGGTTCAACAAAAAGCATTTTTTGAGGTATTTATCTATACTTAGTGAAATTAGAGGTATTCTTTAATATCCCAAGAACAAAAGTGCTAGGTTACAAGTTCATTGAGTGACTTCTTCATTTAGCTAGAAATATTTATAGGTATCATCTAATATAATGATGCGTTTTAGTTGTTGTTTGTAACCAATGTATCTCATCATCTTCATCTTCATCTCCTTCTCCTTCTCCTTCTCCTTCTCCTTCTCCTTTGTCTATGAAGTTTATTTAAATGAGAATGTAATTTTGAATCTCATAATCCTAAGGATCTATGGAATTCGTGTAGAATTCGTGTAGAGGCTATTTTTGTTGGCTTTGTTACAGTGATTCTGATTGCATGTGTTTCAAGTTCAAAATGGTGTCTCCCCATCAAGTACTTCAGCCATTTTTGGGCTTCCTGCTGTCAAAAAAATCAAGATTGTTAAAGTGTTACCTTAGTAAGAAGGTGTGTGACATGTTGCAATCCAAAACTCTTGGTGAATCCCATTTCTACATGTGTTTCAAGTTCAAGATGGTGTCTCCCCATCAAGTACTTCCGCCATTTTTGGGCTTCCTGCTGTCAAAAAAAATTAAGATTGTTGAAATGTTACCTTAGTAAGAAGGTGTGTGACATGTTGCAATCCAAAACTGTTGATCAATCCCATTTCTACATGTGTTTCAAGTTCAAGATGGTGTCTCCCCATCAAGTACTGCAGACATTTTTGGGCTTCCTGCTGTCAAAAAATTAAGATTGTTGAGGTGTTACCTTAGTAAGAACTTGTGTGACATGTTGCAATCCAAAACAGTTGGTGAATCCCATTTCTCAAGCTTTGGATACTTTGCTGGGAAAGCAAAGCTATATCTGATCATTCCAAGATGACACTACACTCAACCTGCAAGATGAGATGGAGGGTGATGCATATTGCATGCCTAAAATAAGCAGAAAACGTGGAGCACAAATATAACGTGTTTTTGTTACAGCGAGGCAGCTCTATATTTTTATATATAGGCAGGAAGGCTTCCCATCTGGCAAATCTCCACAATATATATATATTAATAAATGAGTATCTGTATGGTTTGTTAGTCACTGGATCTGGTCAATTCCAAWGYGTAAACCAGAAGTGATCGGTGAACGATGGAGAAAAACCCGCGGAGACGCATTAACTAATGCACGGCTGGCAGCAAACAGGGAGACAACGTGACCATGGCGCTGGAGCTGGTGGAGCTGGAGTTTTGTTGGTACCACGCAACCTCGATCCTTCCTCCCTTCCAATGAAAAGTTGCGCAAAAGCATATAAACGTCCATGGCTGAAATCCTTTTCCTCGTCTGGCTCTGGCATCTTCCTCCTCCTCCTCTGGGCGGTGGTGGAAGCCTCCATGGTTGCTATTCATTAATTATATCTCCATCTGCTGCTCCTCTTCTCTTGTATATTCAGATCCCTCTGGTGATTGCTGACAGGCCGCTTGTTACAGGAGCGGCAGAATCAATTTCGAGATGGCGAAATACATGGAAATGGTGGATGCGGGTATAAGGATCGCTGCCAGGTTCAATTCCCACTGCCCTCAGACATCGCGCATGTATTATCATCCAACTTCCAACAGCAACATTCACAAAACTGAGCCCGAGGCCACCTCCTCTGGTGCCCTTCAAGTTCCTGCATCTCCTGCCGATTCAGTGTTTGAGATACTCTGTATAGCTGTTTAGGCTGCTGGCTTCTGCGAGGAAAACAAGGGTACGGGAATCGTTTCCCCGTCCTGTTTCTTAATTTTTTTTTTGGTTCAGGTCTGTGAGATCATATGTAATTGCATGTGAAATTGGGCGCAGTGGGTGAGTCAAATCCCTGGTAATGTCATACGCATGGGTTGCCAAATCAAAATCCAAGCCACATGTATGGTTGGTTGGAACCATCAGAATTTTAGATTTTATGGTAGCTTGCCCGACGTCTGATTTCAGTTATGAGATCTAAATAAATAAAATCTGTTTCCAGTTATGAGATCTAAAAAAGTTAATGGATTTTTTTAACCATTAAATTAAGATTAGTTAAATTTTGTGTAATTTTTTTAACAGTTAAATTAAGACTAGTTAAATTAGTTGTGTAATTTTTTTAACAATTAATTTAAGATTAGTTAAATTTTGTGATTATTTAAACTTTATCATGAAATTAATAGTTATTTTTTTATGTCTTATTGGGTATATTTTGAAAAAACAATACAACTTTTTTGTTTTTACTTTATAAATATATATGATTTAAATATTAAAATGTAAATAAATATCAAATTTTTTTTTTGATAAATAAAACTTCACTAAATGATATAAAGCAGATGTGGAATAAACATCCAACAATTATAACTCAGATTGGATCAAGGTAAAGTAATCAAAAAATTAGAAGCTCTTGGCTATGGAAGATATGCAGAGGTATGAGGTTGCACTTGAGAGTGTGAAAGGCCTAAGAGGCGAGGTCTACCAACTACTTCCAAGAAAGCCAACATTATCTATAAATCCATGCACAATGACTAAGAAGGGGTTCTTTGGTAGAGTAGTGAAACAAAGTCAGCACTACTATAAACCCATTCACAATGACTAAGAAGGGGTTCTTTGGTAGAGTAGTGAAACAAAGCCAACACTACCTATAAACCCATGCACAATGACTAGGAAAGGGTTCTTTGGTAGAGTAGTGAAACAAAGCCAGCACTACCTATAAACCCATTCACAATGACTAAGAAGGGGTTCTTTGGTAGAGTAGTGAAACAAAGCCAACACTACCTATAAACCCATGCACAATGACTAAGAAAGGGTTCTTTGGTAGAATAGTGAAGGAATGCTAAGAAATTTCCTATGATAAAATTTGTTAAATGTTCCAAAGAGCTAGACACCATTATAATTTTTGCACATGTTAAGCAATAATAAACACATAATTTGTGCACATGTTACCAACACTACCTATAAACCCATGCACAATGACTAAGAAGGGGTTCTTTGGTAAAGTAGTGAAGGAATGCTAAGAAATTTCCTATGATAAAATTTGTTAAATGTTCCAAAGAGCTAGACACCATTATAATGTTTGCACATGTTAAGCAATAATAAACACATAATTTGTGCACATGTTAAGCAATAATAAACACTGTGCATGGTAATTCAATGTTGGATTTTTTCCCTTGTGTTTCTCTAAGGTAAATTATATTCCTTATTATGTTTAATTGGTTGTGTGATTATGGATTATTGTATATTTGCTTCATTTTGATGTATTCTTGTGGGTAATTCACTTGAGAGAAATGTTAATTGTTGTGAACAACATTCTCCCCAAGTTGCTTTAATAGCAAAAAACATCTAGTTTCCCTAGTCTGTCCATATCATTACCAAAGGAGATCAACGAATGAGGGTAAATCATTGTTGGTTTTAGTTTATAATTCAAGCCCAAGACTTGATTCCTTCTACTAGAAATCGACATTTTGTCTAATTCCTAATTGGTGGGTAACCACACACACTTTAGATTGTGTATAATTCATTTTGTTTTTAATTAATTGCATTGAGCACATCTCTAATTGCCTCTTTGATCCTCCCTAGTTGTATTCCCATACTCTTGGATCGTTGCCTTGTAATTACTTCATTTCTCATCTTGTGAATGTCAATGATCACATCATCTCTCTTCATGAATTGTTGTTTCAATGATTTACGCATATGCCATGTTCAAACCATATGTTAATAGCAAAGTAGTTGTCATTTGCTTTGATCTATTCAAACAATATATTAAGTCAACAGAAGCAATATATCCTCAATCCAATGCATAGTGACTACCACCTACATCATTTCAGTCATAATTACATGTAAATATATATCCTTGTGGTTATATTAAGAAGCAATGTAAAGCAAGGAGTGTTATCATCCTCGATCCAATGCATACTGACTACCACTTACATCATTTCATTCATAATTACATGTAAATATATATCCTTGTGGTTTTATTAAGAAGCAATGTAAAGCAGGCAGTGTTATTGCTCGTGTTTTTGGCTTGATTATATTGAATAGATAGAGGGTTTGTTATCTTTTTAGTATAACACCAGCGAAACGGATTTGTTTCATAGTTTCACATTTTATAACAAGTAAGTACAAGTCTTGAAATTGAATACAAACAAAGTTATTCATTTCTATTAGTGAATAGTGTTTGAGAAACATGATCTCAGTTTGGCAGTGATTGCAAAGACATACATTTTTTAATTCCACAAAGAAGGATCCATGTTGGTGAGAAATATGGGCCATAGACCTATCGTTTATGGATCAATAAACTTCCATCAAGTCAAATATGCCTACCTTCCATCCAAATAAATAAAGGCATATAAAATATCGACAAGGATAAATGTAGTCCCCAATGGTTTCCAACAGGGCACCCATTGCCATGGTGATAGGTTGGCATCCATACGAGGAGTTCCTCCATCTACATAGTTGGAAAAACTTTGATGAAATATCACACTCTGACATCTCCCTCCCAATGATAAGTTGATGATGGGTGCCCATGGTACAAGTGTTGGATATCATATAGTTGGTTAATATGGTCGCCATTATAAACCATAAATGTAGTGGCACATGGTTATCATGTAAGGCCATAGCATCACATCTGACATGTATATGGCACCTCCAACAATGATGGTTGATCAAGGAAATTCGTGTGATGTATGCAAATTTTTGAAACTCCCTCCCTCCTTGCTAAACATTTCATAGTTTGGTCATTTTTCTCTAGCTCCTTGTTGATCCAAGAGGATCTAGAATGCTCAAAAAAGATTCAGGAGGATCCAAAATGCTTAAAAATTGATCTTCTCAAATGATTTTGAAAATGACTTCATTCTGTATATCTCGGTGATATCTTTCCAACAACGCAAAAGACGCCTCAAACAGAGTTTGTATGAGAAAGTTATGGTCGTTTGAAGAAAACAAGAAAAATGTTAATGTTTATGCCATTATTATAGTTCTTTGCATTTCATTAGATAAGAGCATAATAAGAACAAGATCACTGAGAAATACACATTCACAAGAGACACAACATTTATCCTGGGAAACCCTCTAGGGGAAGAAAACCTAGCAA
>ML807194.1:0-21082 GCA_009831015.1 Picea engelmannii
CTCAATAGATATAGAAAAAGTAATCTTGATTGAAAGTAATATTAAATGTGTGCTTTTCTCATAAACAATAATCATTGGGGTAATGGTATATCAAAACTATATTATCTTATAGGTGTTGGATCAGTTCACAATGGGAGGACAAGCTTAGTTTCAATGAGAGTGTCATTTATATTAATAAATGTCTTTCATCATGTACAAAATATTTCTGTAATTTCTTACTAAGAATTTTGTTAAATTAATTTGACTAACTAGTATTTTTGTTATTAATGTTTTGTATTCTAGTGCCTACATGTAATATTAACTATAGACCTTCTCTCATATGGATGGTGTCCCCACTATTAGTAGCAGTGATGTTTTCTTTCGAAATGGAAGGGGGAGAAAATTGGAAGAGATTAGGAGGTCGAGGAAATGATGAGAGAAGACACATTCTAATTGTAGTGAGCAGTCTACCTACAATTATAAATTTTAATATTTTATAGAAATAAGTAAATTCCTTTCTTAAATCATAAAGGATTTGAAACATATATTTTAATTGGTGTTGTGGATCCTTATATATGTAATACGATGATGTTGTGTTCACACACATGTAATCCTCTATTATAGCTTCACAAATTCTCTTATTTTTAAATAAATATATTTCAATTAAGAACTATGGTTTCTTATTTAAGATGAACATAGAAATCAACGTCATGGAAAACACGAAAGATTGGTTATGGGCTAGAAAGAATTCTCAGGAAGTAAGGATTGGACATTGACATAGATAGTTGATTGAGGGCTCGAAGGCTCTCAGTAGTATCAATTGAGGGGTTGGTTGGTTGGAGAGTTGTCCCCCACATTGTTGTTGTGGTCAACAAGATTCAAGCATGGAGAGCGATGGTTCGATAGACATCAAATTGCAAGTAACTCAACGTCTTCAGTTCCTAGATAAGCTTCTCACTAATCTTATGTGAATTATGCAATCAATATTCCTTTACTTTATCACTTTATGGTTATTAAATTGGTGTTTTATATCCATTGTACTTATTTCAGGTATTATAGATTTAATGGCTAGATAAATCATTACATATGGTATCAGAGCCCTGTTACAACTTCTGAGGCATATGAGCCCTTTCATAATGTTATGGATTAAATGTCATGTATATATGCATGGATAGTGTTCCTTTTTATTTTTTTTGTTTTACATGCATGTGTGATAATAGTGTCTTTGTTGGAAAAATAAAATAAAAAATAAAAAAAGGTTATGAATAATATTTAAAACTGTTTTAGCTTTTACTCAATTTTCTATAATCTTTCATCAATATTTTGCATGCAAAGCGAGCACTCTACCATGAGAGCTCTTATGTTTTTATTGGGTAAGATATTATGTTACCAGACATAAGCAAATACGTTAATTGTTGTTTCGGTTAAAGAAAATAGTGACAATGAGGAAAATCTCACTCCAATTTTATTCAAAAGAAGATGAAAACAATGTTGAAGGTGTCCTTATAGGAAATCACATGTATGACACATAGGTCAATTGAAAAAAATAAAATCCATTCTCTACATTATGTGAGAGGATAAATTAAATCTATTGCAGACATTGCATGGTTATTGTATTTTGTTTCCCATTGATGAATAAAACCCAAGGGAGATTTTATTTTTCTTTTCCATTTAAATGTTTTTATGCAATCCAATTCTACCGCAACAGGAATCCCCCTCCAGTCCTCTTTGCTTGTTCCTTGCACTTAATTTACTGTAGGTAACACAAAAACCATAGACCTCGAACTAGCTCAATAGATCGTTTATGATGCCCACTGAATTAATTGAAAATTTTAGAAAGTGTCATGACCCCATAGGATTCACGAACAAATGTTGTGATCATTCACCTTTTGAGGGTGTCTGACACCATGACGATTCTTACTTGTTTTCTTGGCACACCAAGAATACTTTGTTCAGACTATGCCTCTTCACCTAGAGCATACCCATACTTCGTTCTAGTCTACCAATGAGTAACACTCCTACTCTAGTGCAACTCTTGTTTACTTAGAAAATTGTTAACACAATTTAACACATAGTCTTATTTAAGAATGCATCAATGAACAAGAGAAAAACTACGGAACAAAACAAAGAGAAATAAATAAATATTTTAGGTGACACAAACCATGCCTAACACCCAACTAAGTCTTTGTTATTGTAAAACAGTTACAACATGAGCACTATCGACTCGATTTACAACATGGAAAACTCAAATGACTTGCCTCACCTCACCAAGACACTCAAGAATAGATTCATCCCACCAAGAATTTTTTCCACAACCATCTCTGCAACAACCTGTAGTGCACCTCATACATGTCCAAAATGCCAGACTTGTTGTTCCCTCATTTTTGCATACTTTCACCAAGTTAACGCATATTTCAGTTCTCCTTGACACATGCCTCCACAAACCTGCGGTTTCAAATCTCCCAAAAACCTTCCGAAATTCCCAAATCTTGGCTAATTGTCTTTCATATTGGAAACTTTCCCTTGGTTCATTATCGTAGACTTTCCTCAGACTTTCTCTCCAAATCTCTTGCCTAAAATTTGTTATGCTTCCTTCGGTTGGGAGCCCTTGCTTTTATATGGAATCCAAGAGTCACTTTTGTGAAATGTCATGTCTCTTGTGTGTGTCATGCCCCTTCATGAAACCACACTCAACCAACTCATTGCACCCTTCCATGGACCCAATGCACCCATCAAAATACCGTGAGCCCATCAATCGTTCATCTCTTGGACTAATGCACCCCATCCTTGGGCGTGTGCCCCTTGCCTTTTGCACTCTTCGTACTGATCATCATGACTCCTCATGAGTGTATTGATGGGGTCTTCCAACCTCTTAGGAATTCCCATGTTTCTGAGGTAAGATGGGTCGACTCCTTGGACATGCTCCCAAGTTGCCCCGCCTCTCCCAAACACAACCCAAGTCTCTATCAATTATTATAAGGCAAGTAATGTGTGTTCCCCCTTGGTGTTTTTCATCACCATCATGTGCCCAAGGTTCCCACATCCAAATTTCTTCATTCTCCCAACCAATCACTTCCTTCCTTGTTCTCTTCGTCCATCCATCGCCGAATATGGCCAAGGAGAGAATTCACTCAGTGGGTGTCGTGAGAGACCTTACATCCTCCCCCACTCCAAGTTGTTGTCATCCCCGAAAACATCCACTGATTTCCATGGCGTCTCTTCCCATATTCATATCTTGTCACCAATCAACAATTGTTGCTTCCTCAACCATTATCATCAAGCCAAAAGTTCCCTTAGGACGCTTCATGAATCTACAAAGTGTTGCTTCCTTCTAACTTGTTGTTGCTTCCATACTTTGGTCTGTCTACCCCTTCTTACATGCGTTGTATCCCTTTGTGAATTTGGTTGATTGGGTATCTATTCCAATCATCAGGCCTGTATTTGAAGAACTCCATCTTCATGTTCAAACATCTATTTCTTGCTGCAAACTCATCACATCTGCAACTCTTTGTTTCCTCCAATTAATTAAGTCACCCACTATGTTCTCAACAATTTTCACCAAGGCACCTCCTCAAGGTGCCCCATTGGCCTCGCTACCTCCCACCAAGATAGTGAGTCAATGTGGTGTAGTCTAGTTTGAAGTTGAAGGAGGATGGCTGGTTGGGCCATCTCCCTCATCTCCAATTTGTTCCAATGTGATTAGTGAAGTGTCACCATACTTCTGCGTTATGTTCATAAGCAGTGATACACTTGAACAGATCTTTCCTTCGTAGTCTTCCATGAGTCATTCTAGCTCAAGTTGATATGGCCATTCACAGTGTTCAAGTTCACTTGAGGAGGAATCAATGCCTTCCTTGGTTCCCTTCCCCCAAGTTTGTTTCATCTCCCTCACGTTCTCTTTGTCTACCGATAATTTTTTCTCCTATTCGATAAACTTCTTTGACATACTTTTTTTTGTGACTTTGTCTCACTTTTGTTGCTACTCATTAACTTTCAAATAAAAATCAACCAATCCATCCACTATATTATCCCAATATCCACATATCTATTCAACATTGAAAAACCTTCATTCTACTAACAAAATATTCCTTTCGTTCTTTAGAGTAGACTATCCAACCATCACCCCACATTGTCTAAGTTTGTCTCCATGAGGTTGCTTGCTCTGGTTCTCTATAACAACGATCTATAAGGAAGACATTTGTGTGCCTCTTTCCTTCCTCCTTATGGTAGGAATCAAACATGGAGTCTATCCTTAGAAAACGACCAAACTATGCATTTGAGGAATCAATGCTTCCTTTTCCTTCCTCGTGAACTCTTGTCCTAACACAACTTCAAAATAATCCATGGGAACAACATTGAAACTCGTCTTTCCACACCAATTACCAAGCTTCAACAAGATTTCCTTGGCCACACCAATGAGTTTCTCCATGCTTTCTTTGACTATCTTGAAGGTTGTTTGCATTGGTTCAGGCTGTAATCCAGTCCTCCACACCATGTCTTCCCTCCAAAAGCTATGAGTTTTCCCACTTTCCAGCATGGCTAACACTGACTTCCCATTGAGTTCGGCCTGCACATAGAAAGTTTTCATCTCATCTTGCTCTTGGATCTCCATGGATTCACCTTCCATGAGAACTATCAATACCCACAAGACTCTAACAAATGGGTTGTATGCCTTCTCCAAAGCATTGAACTTCGATTTCAAGGGACAATTATTTTCACAATGCTCCTTAGCACAAATCCAACATGAACTCGACTTCTTCTCTTTCGTTGCGTATGTTTTCTTGGAATTTTCTTCACTTCCCTTAAACAACTTCATCTTTCCCTTTCCCTTATTTTCCCCCTTCCCTTCATGTTTCTTCTCACCTTAAGCGTCCTCACTATTTCTAGGACTTGTCTTGGGTTCACCCTGAAATTCCAACAATTTATCTAATGTGAAAATTCTTGCTGCTACAGTATGCACATTTTGCCATCACAACTCACTCTATTCCCATGGTTGCATACCATTCATGAAGTGTAAAATTCTATCTTCTTTTGACATATATTTCATCTCCAACATAATCCTCATGAACTCCTTGATGTAGGCTTGAATCTTACCAGTGTGCTTGAGATCCAACAAATTATTCCTTGTGATCCATGCTTGGTTCCCTAAACCAAATTGTGCCTTCAAGGTTTATTTCATCTTTGCTCAATTTTTTATATTCTCAATGGTTCTCCCAGCTACCAAGTCTTCCACTTGGTTCCTCCATGAAATCTTAGTGGTTCATGTCAAGAAAATCGCTACAATTTTCACCTTGGCTTCGTTTGAACTTCAATTCAATTGCTCCAAGTATTTCTCAATGTACCAACAAAAGTTTCCCAACAAATTAGCATTATGACTTCTTTCATATGGCTTGGGTTCCTTTATCTTGATCCTTGTTGGCATGACAGTAGAGCTTTGTTTGATATAAAAAGATCGTTTAAGCATTGTGATGGTGTCATCTCAGTCCTTCAAGTTTTGTGTGACTATGGGAAGTAAGTCTCATGCTTCCTTGAGTCTATCCTTAATGTTGTTCATCAAGGTGTTGGTCATCATATTTGCAGTTGACTGGCACTCCAGAAAAACTTCATTAAACACACACTTCATCTTGTCAGTCTTGGGATCCCTCTTGGTGTCACCTTTTTCATCCACATATGGCCCTCCAAGTTTCTTCACTTTACTTGCGAAGGGTTCATCTAAGGAACCTAATATTTTGTCTCAAGACTTCTTCAAAATTATGCAGTTACTTTTGTGATCTGGTCTGTGACAATCTTGCGTCCTTCCTTTCCCAAGTTCCTAATTCACCCTCAAAAATTTGTTCTTATCCTACTCAAGGAGTGTGCCTTGGTACTCTCACAGGTTCCATCTGTAACTCAACCCTATCACAAACCCAAAAGTCTACCCTCATCTTTCCTCTGCGATGGGTCATTTCATTGAACCGTCACCAAGCCTGTGCCCAAATTTATTCACCAAACAAGTGCATCCTATTGGTTGTGGAGCCTGATTATCTTCCTTATTCATAGGTATTTTTTTCAGCCCTGTTTATACCCCATGAAGGATTTACACACCAGAAGACTATACACATGTCCACATGGGGGAGTGCATGGGGAGATTTCCCCTCCTACGGGGTCTGGGGGAAAGTGGGCCCCTGACGGGGGTTCAGGGGCGAAGCCCCCAAAGGATAAATTTCCTTGTAAATGTATATTGTAATTTCATAGTAAATATGGAGCATTCATTATAAGGTCGCAAACCTGATGGTAGAAGTTATGCTAGCGTTTTTTTACCCTAGAAGGTAACCCTCTTTTATGAGGGAAATGTATTGTGGATATGTATCATTGCGAATATTGTATTATGAGTGAGGATACTGTGAGTGAAATAATAGGAAGTTATAGTGGGTGTGTTGTAGGTTGTATCCCTTCATTTATTGGATAATAAAAAGGAAGGACCTGACAATTTCTCTGGTGGACGTATCCCACACTGCGTGAACCGCGTATATTTGTGTTTCTATTGTATTGTGTATATTTTGTGTTTTATTTCTGCATTTTGTTTTTATTTTATTGCACTTAGACTACTCAACAAGTGTGGCCAAGTATTCTCACAAGTTCCCTCCGTAACTCAACCCTATCACAAACCACCAAGTCTACCCTCATCTTTCCTCTGGGATGGGTCAGTCCGTTGAACCATCACCAAGATTGCATCCAAATTTCTTCACCAAATAAGTGCATCCCTCCGCCAAGATTATTCCAATTGTAGTAGTGATGAAGAGCCAAATATTCTCTACTACCACCATTCATGACCCCATAGGACAATCGAAGAAATCTTGTGATCATTCACCTCCTAGGGGAATGTGGAACCATGATGATTCTTACTTGGTTTCTTGGAACACCAAGAATACTTTGTGTAGACTATGCCTCTTCACCTAGAGAATACCCATACTCCGTTCTAGGCTATTGAAAAGTCACACTCCTACTCTTGTGAAACTCTTTCTTACTTATACAATTGTTAACATAGTTTAACACTTAGTATTATTTAATCATGAGTCCATGAACAAGAAAAAAATTGTGGAACAAAATGAAGACAAAAAAAGAAATAGTTCGGGCTGAACAAACCATGCCTAACACTCGACCAAGTCTTTGTTATTGTGAAACAATTACAACATGAGCACTAATGACTTGTTTTACACCATGGAAGAGTCAAACAACTTGCCTCATCTCACCAAGAGACTCAAGAACATATTCATCCCATAGAATTTCTACCGCAACCATCTCCAACCACTTGTGGTGCACTTCAGATGTTCCTACAACTGTAGAATTAATGTCCCTTCATTTTCTTACACTTTCACCAAGATAACGAATATTTCGATTCTTCCTCACACATGCCTCTACAGACCTAGGTTTTCAGACTTCTCGAAAACCTTCCAAAATGTCCAACTGTTGGCTATTTGTCTTCCATATAGAAAACTCTTCCTTATTTCATTACTGCATACTTTCCTCAAACTTTATCTCCAAATCTCTTTCCCAAAATGCTCTATGCTTCCTTTGGTTGTGTGCCCTTGATTTTATATGGAGTCCAAGAGTCACTTGTGAAAAATTTCATGTCTCTTGGGTGTGTCACGCCCCTTTGTGAACCCACACTCAACCAATTCGTTGTGCCCTTTCATGGACCCAGTGCACCCATTCAAAACCTGCATGCCCATCAATCATTTGTTTCTTGGACGGATTCACCCCGTCCTTGAGAATCGTTCAACCTCTTTGGCACGCCCATGTAGCCAAGGGTAGAGAGGTCCACTTCTTGGGCATGCTTCGAAGTTTCCCTCTCCCTTGCCTAACAATAAACCAAGTCTTCGTCAATTGTTCTAAGACAAATAAGGTTTGTTCCCCTTGGTGTTGGATGTCACCATCGTGTGCCCAAGATTCTCTTGTCCACACCCAAACATCTTCATTTTCCCAACTGATCGCTTCCTTCCTTGTGATATTCGTCCCTCCGGTGTCGAATATTCCCAAGGAGGGCATGCACTCTATGAGTGTCATAGAAGACCTTACATAAATAATATTGGGCTCTCAAGACTAGCATCTTGCATGGTTGCAAATAACAAGGGAAAACAAGGTTGAATGTTAAACTTATAGATGCCATAATTACAACTCTAAAATATTTAGAAGACTTGGTCACTGACAGATCAAAGTTGTCATTTTATAAGCAACCATTGAAGGGGGTTGTGTAATGATCAATTTCTCATGTCCTCCGAAAAATAGCTTAGATAATTGGGGCTTTCGTTCATCCATTATAATTTCCGAGTCGAAGGTAGAGGATGGGCAGGATGGGGGCAAGATCCATTCAAATTCCATATCGATAATCAACCTGTAATCAACCTGTACCATGAACAAGTGCATCAACCATGCACCGACCTGTACCAAACAACCTGTAATCAACTTGTACCATAAACAAGTGCATTCAACCATGTACCAATTATGTACCAATCATGTGTCAACTAATCATAAACTATGACTCATCAGTATTTACCAACATAATCAACTATACACTTCATGTATGTGCCAACTCATCAATTACTTGTCTCAACCATGTACCCAACATGTACCTCAACCAAAATCCCTCATAAATTTCATCATCCAAATATGATTTGTAGCTCTGTAATAGACTCTATGTATATGATCACATACTTGCAAACCTTCCTTAACGTTAACAACAAGAGACTAGCATTTTCATCAAAATTTTATTTAGTCTCACATGACTAGTTTTGGATTAGTCAACAACCCTAACTTGAAATAATCATAACTATGTACCTATAATGAATAAATATATGAAAATGATATACAACATTCTTCAGTGTCTTTTATGAAATGCTTCTAGGTGTCACTACTTGGAACCTCTCATAAAAGGAGTTATAGAAAAAATGGCATACCTTGCTAAATTCTGGTTTACTCTAGAGAGCGACCTTGTAGAGCATTCCCCGCACAGAATATTTGTTGAATGGATATAAAAATATTACACAGAATATTAAAGATGGTACTCTAACCAAAAAAAAAATTCTTACTGAATTTGGATATGTTTTGAAGAAGTTATGATGCTTTTACCCGAAACACTTGTTTTAGACTAGTTTCAAGACTAGCCACAAACCCTATTTTCCAAGGAGTGTAACTCCAAAAATACAATGACCCACAAGATGGATTTTTTACCACAAATAATTGGATACGTTTCCTCAATGGTATATCAATTTCATCTTGATATACCATAGAATGATCTAAATCATTCTATAAAAGAAATTATTGTGAAAATGGTGAGATGACCTATAATTAACATACCTTAGAAAGCATCATCAAAATAATTTATCCTCCCTTGAATTCTGGCCTTCTTTTCTTCACCTTCCCTCTAAAATTCGTCTTAGATATCCTTAGGTTACCTTAGGAACCTATAGATATTAAATATGCTCAAGTGTAATATAAAATGAGAGAGCATTGCCTCTTATTTATACTCTCCAAGTAGCTTCCTTTAAAACATCTTCTAGGTCACTTTACCCACTTTCTTTATTTTAGGGTTAACCCACTTCTAAATTATCCATTAAATTTATTATTTAAATAATTTATTTTGTATTCACTTTGAATTATAGTAAACTCATCACTTCACTTTATTATTTACCTTCTAAAATCTCTTAAACCACTTTGACTACTTTGACCTTTTGGGGCTTCTAGATGACATATGAGGGTCTTCCAACTTCGTAAGGCCATAACTCTCAAACCGTGAGGAGTTATGTAACATTCCACATACCACCAGAAATGGAATGAAATGTAGTATCCATATAGAATAGTATTACTTGCAAACATATACAAACTCATACCATTATCCATCAAACAAACTTGGGTCCATTACCTAAACCTGGGTTCTCCAACTTCTCATGGTCATAACTCTCTAATCGTGAGGAGTTATGTGACGTTCCACATACCAATGGAAATGGCATGACAAGCATTATCATCTAGGATATTTTTAGTGAAAAATTCACTGACCTTCATCTCATTATCACACAAATAAGCATGGGTTCTTTAACCATACTTCTAGGATAACTCAATCCGCAAAGCGTCTTCTCATGAGGGATTTCACCATAAGGGGACCACTTTGGAGTTCATCCATTTGTACTTATTATCAACCATGAAAATACAATAATGAGTCATCTTTACATCAAACAAAATTGGGTCCATCACCCAAACCTTTGTGATACCGAGCTTTCTTCAAGGGTTGACATCAATGACAACCAACCTTAATCAACAATCTCCCCCTTTGTCATTGATGACAACAATCTGATGCAAAACTAAAATTATTTCATGCAATACCAAATTCATATCACTCACTCTCCCCATGGAAACATGCCTCTGTTCTCTGCATCTCTGTGACCATTTCTCCCTCTAGAACCATGCCTCTGTCCTTTGCATATGATGAATCTCTCCCCCTTTGTCATCAATGGCAAGGTATATTTCCATCTGGGGATGCTCCCCTTGAATGAATTGTCCTCTTTATGGTGTTTCCTTGTGTAAATATAAGACATATAAGACAAGCATTCAAAATAATTCATTTTGGAGTAGAAATAACTTCGATTCTTTGGCGAATATATTCAAAGGTTTCCCGTGGAAGTAGTTTTGTAAAAAAATTTGCCACTTGTTCTCTTGTTCCCACATACTCAACTCTGATGTTCTTTTCTACAACCTTCTCTCGTAGAAAGTGATACTTGATTGGAATGTTCTTTGTCTTGGAGTGAATCACCAAGTTCTTTGAGATAGTTATGACACTTGTATTATCACAATAGATTGGAATGGTCTCATCATACTCAACTTGTATATCTATCAGAGTTTGTTTCATCCAAAGAACCTGTGTACAACATGATGTTGCTGTAATATACTCTGCCTCAGCTGTAGATAAAGATATTGATGATTGTTGCTTTCTTAGCCATGATACTAAAACCTCACCCAAGTAGAACACTTCTCAACTGGTGCTTCGTCGGTCATCAATATAAACTTCCCAGTCTACATCTGTGTAGGCAATAAGTGATAGATCTTTTCCTTTTGGATACCATAATCCAAACTCTTATGTTCCTTTGAGATATTTGAAAATGCTCTTGACTACTAATACATGTGATTCCTTTGGTGTTTCTTGAAATCAGGCCACTTGTCCAACTTCTTGCATTACATCTGGTCGGTATGTTGTCACATATAGTAGGCTGCCAATCATTGACTTGTATTTCCTCTGATCTGTAGAATTTGAATCATCATCTTTGCTCAACTTGCAACTAGTTTGCATGGGAGTGATAATTGGTTTACAATCTTCCATTCCAAACCTCTTTAGAATTTCTTTGATATACTTCGTTTGAGAAATAAAAATTCCTTGGTTTCTTTGACGTATCTGAAGTCCCAAAAATAAGGATAGTTATCCAAGTAACAAAAAATCAAATTCATTCTGCATATCCTTTGCAATTTTTTGGCTTAACCTGTCATCATCACTACCAAAAATAATATCATCATCATAAACTTCAATTAATAAAATATTACCTTGACTTACCTTGATGTAGAGGTTGTTGTATGCACTTCCTTTTCTGAACCCTGCCTATTGTAGAAACTTATCCAGTCTAGAGTACCATGCTCTAGGAGCCTGTTTTAGACCATACCATGCCTTATTTAATTTACACACATAATCTACATTCTATGACAACTGAAATCCTTTTGGTTGTTCAATGTAGACTTATTCTTCAAGTTACCCATTCAATAAATTTGATTTTACGTCCATCTGTTACACTTTAATTTTTGGAGCATGCATAAGCTAAAAACAAATAGATTGCTTCCATTCTAGGAACTAGGCAAATGTCTCTTCAAAGTCGATTCCTTCAATATATGCATATCCTTTACATACCAATCTAGATTTGTTGCTTGTAAATTGTCCATATTCATTCAATTTATTCCTGAAAACCCATTTTGTGCCCATCACATTCTTATTCTTTGGTCTTGGAACCAATTCCCAAGTGCCATTTTTCTCTATTTGATCCAATTATTTATCCATGGCCTTATTCTAAAATTCATCCTTGCCGACTTCTTGAAAACAATTTGGTTCAATTGTAGATAAGAGTGTTAGGTCTGTTTGTTTTGGTGAACGAATTCTTCTTCTAGTCTCAACTCTTGCATCTTTGTTTCCGATAATCTGATCTGAAGGATGATTCTTCTGTACTCGTCTACTAGGTGTCTTTGGAGACACTTGTTGAACTTTCTCTCCTTCTTCTTTTAGATTCTTTTCATCTTCCTCTTCTACTTCTTTTTCATCTTCTACTTCTTCTTCGAAAGGTTGTTCCATTGATTCATTTTCTTCTTCCTTTGATTTTTGTCTGCCTGTTTCATCAATTGTTACGTTGATGCTTTCCACAACTTTTTTCAATCTCAGATTGTAACACTTGTATTCTTTCCTTGTACTTGAGTAAGAAATAGGTACTCCTTTGTCCACACAAGAGTCAAACTTTCCCATTCTGTCATCTTCTCTTTTGATGTAGCATTTGCTTCCAAAAACCTTGAAGTGCTTCACATTTGCTGGTATTCCTTTCCATAGCTCATAAGGAGTTTTGTCAGTGTTATTTATGAGCATTACTATGTTTTGAAAGTGAACTGTTGTATTCACTTCCTTTGTCCAAAATATATCTTTCAATTTGGAATCCATTAGCATTGTTTGAGCCATTTCCTGTACTAGTTCTTTCTTTCAACAACTCCATTTTGTTGAGGTGTCCTAGCAATGGATAATTGCCTTTTTATTCCATGACTGCTATAGTAGTCCATAAATTCCTTTGAAGTGAACTCTCCTCCATTATCAGATATCAAGCATTTGATTTTTGAATCCATTTCATTTTCAACCATTTCCTTGTAGATCTTAAAGTTTTCAAAAGCTTATGACTTATTCTTGAGAAAGAAAACTACAGTCATTCTTGTATAATCATCAACTAATAACATAAAGTATTTCTCACCTTTTAAACCCTTTTTTGTAGTTGAATATTCCTTTGATTTGAACCTGGTCTTTGTTTTCTTTCCTTATTGACAATGCTTGCATAAAGTGTTGGTTAGTTTTGTGATCTGGGGAATTTATCTGACTGCTTCTCTTTTTCTTACTTTGACAAGGTTATCAAAATGTATGTGACCCATTCTTCTATGCCATGGCCAAATTTCATCTTCCTTTCCTAGACAACACTTTTCATTTCCGATTTCACTTAACACATATATGTTGCTTGAAGTTCTTTCAACTGTAGCAATCAATTTTCCTGAACCTTCTTTTCTTATATCGAACTTTTGTGAATCGAAAGTAACTTTATGAACTTGGTCACACATTTGACTCACACTTAGAATATTATGTTTCATATCTTCTACTAGTAGAACATTTTATGCCTTTGTATTCTTTTTCCCAATTCTGACTGTGCCTTTTCCAATGATTTTAGCTTAATCATCATTTTCGAAGGAAACTGATCCATCTCTTTCCTTTATTAATGTAAGAAACTTGTCTCTATCACATGTCATGTGTTTTTACCAACCATTATCAACATACCAACCACATTTCTTCTGCTTATCTTGTAGAGCGAGTGTGCATTCTTCATTGCTATACTGATTCTGCTTTCTTATCCATGTCCTTTTCTGAGGTTCCTATCTGTGACTGTTGTTATTCTATTGTGGTTCTCTAGGAGGGACTGTCATTCTGCAATATTTGGCCATGTGTCCAAAGTTTTTACATTTGTAACATTCCACTTCGATGCTCAAAGATTCAAACCTGTTGTAACTTCTTCTCTGTGTTTCACTAGGCCTTATTGGATAACCCTTTTGTGTATGACTTTCAAATTTGTTTACGTCCCTGTTGTCAGCTCTGCAATTCATAGCTTTATGTCCAAATTTATTACATGCATAACATAAAACAAAAAATATAGTTTGATACTAGGGATTTTCAGATCTTCTGAAAGGAGGTGATCTTATGAATCCTTCTTCTTCTTGAGGCCTATATGTCTGTTGTTGATTCTGAAATATGAATTTTCTCGGTGGAGGAGTGTCCCTATAATCTATTGGCATGTTTTACAGACAACATATTTTTGTCATTGATGGCAAGTACAACACCGATGATGGCTTGAGTATAGGTATAATGTGCCAGGCGGGCACCAAAATTATTTTAGGGAGACATAGCAGAGCAAGCTCATGAAGACCAGAAGAGATAGTGCAGAGGTGCATGTAGAGTGCAAGAGTGTGCTTGTTCATTTGATGGAAAACAAGCAGGCAAGGAAGATCAGTAGTGATGATGGCATGGAAAGATCAGAAGCATAAACTCCATTTCGGAGTTTCGAATACTGGGAGTTGGAGGAGTCAAGAGTCGAGACTCTTCATCATAGGAGTCCCGAAGTTGTGAAATGAAAAACGACAAAATATTGAAACAGACACATCAACAAAGACTCCATTTTGGAGTTTCGCAGACCGGGAAATAAAAGGTTTTGGATACCAGGAGTTGGAGGAGTCAGGAGTCGAGACTCTTCATCACAAGAGTCCCGAAGTTGTGAAATGCGAAACGTCGAAATCCTGAAACAGGCACATCAACAAAGACTCCATTTCAGAGTTTCACAGACTGGGAAATCAAAGATCAAAGGAACTTTAAACTTTGAAGTCGCGATATGAGAAATCATGAAATAATCCTAGCCGTCGGATCGAGGATTGATCTGGACTGTTGATCAGACACGACGAAGGCCCGTGAAGTTTTGAAATAACGATAGGATCTGGACCGTTGGGTCCATAGGACACGTGGTGAAAGATCATCATTTCACTGATTGGAAAGTCAAAGGAACGGGGTTCCCTAACCTCTCGAACTTGTGATATGTGAAATCGCGAAATGATAAAATGTGAAATTGCAACATGGAGTTTCGCGGATCACGACATGGAGTTTCGATGATCGTGACATGGAGCACCAAGATATCTCATCACAAGAATTGTCGAAATCGTGAAATGTCGAAATGCGAAATTGTGACATGGATTTTTGGAGATCACGACTTGGAGAGTCGATATGCCTCGCAATAGGAATTTGCGACATGCGAAATTGCGAAATGTCAAAATGAAAAATTGTGACATGGAGTTTCAGAGATTGTGACTTGGAGAGTTGAGATGCCTCGCAACAGGAATTCGCAACATGCGAAATCTTGAAATGCTGAAATGTGAAAACACCTTTTGGTGTAGGCTGTGGTCATTGCCTGAGGCCACATGTGAAAGGAAAGGTGAAAGGTGCCAAAGGCATAAGGCTCAAGAGGTTCACAGTGTAACTTCCAGAAACCACTGATTGTTTCTGCACAGAAAAATCAAAGAGGCCTCAGTGTGATTGCTAGAGGAGATGAAGAGTTTCAAGGCATCTGCCAGTGGAATGAAGACTATTGATAGAGGAGATTGACAGATGGAAGAGCATTCAAGCCTGTAACTTCAATATAAAGGATGAGCTCAACTATGATAGAGAAGATGAAGAGTTTCGACTGCTAGATAGGCTAAGGAATCTCATCTTAACCCCCAGTGATGATGAACGCATGGGTATAACTGCCAAAAAAGCTGAGGAATTGCCATGATGATCAGGAAGAGGACTTGACACGAGGAGAACATTTAGAACATAGATATTATGTTGATTCTCAAGGGAGTCAAGCAGTGGCAATGTGGAGTGGTAGTGAAAATATCGATGTGAAAAACAATGGCAGGGTGTAGAGCATGTGGGAGGATTGTGCATATAGAATGCACAAGGTGCACAGAGACTATAAGAATGTAGAACAAAGAAGAGATGGCAACGGCTATTGAGAGTGATTCAGGCGTGTAGAAGGAGGCATTGTGCAGTAGCTGAAATACATAGAAGAGGAATGGTGCATTTAATGGACATGGCGCATAGAGAATGAAAGGCAGAAGAATAGAAAGTGCAAGGCATGTGTGTAGGAAGACAATGAGGCAGACAGAGCAGGGCAATGTAGTAGAACAGTGATGAGACTGGTAAGCCATTGATAAACATTATATCACTGTACTAATTTTTAGTAGCAAAGATTCATATTCTAGGGTGCTAGGGAGGTGCTAGGGAGGTTTTTTGTCCTCAGAGGTTCAAGTGGGTGCTTGAACATAGGGAGTTGTAGCTTCCATCTGGTTGTAGCTAGAGAAACCAGGGTGGCAGGGTGGTGTAAGGGATAACTGTTGTTCTTTGTTTTACAGGTTGGTGCCTGTGTGACTGGAATTTGGTGCTTCCATCCAGTTGGTGCTGGAACACTTAGGTATTTTTTGCTTCCTTCTAGTGGGTGCTAGAGAAACCAAAGAGTTGGTGCTTCCTTCTAGTGGGTGCTAGAGAAACACAGGGAGTTGGTGCTTCCTTCTAGTTGGAGCTAGAGAAAATAGATATTTGGTGCTCTCAGCAAGTTGCAGCTTGAAAAATAGAGTTTGTAGCCTCACAATGAGTTGGAGCTCATATGTATGATAATGTACAGAATGTAAAGATTACTTATCATACCAAGAAGAAGAGGTTTTTACCCTTCATGGGTTTCCTCGGGAAATATCTGTCTCTATATATTTCATATGTGTGACTGATGTCGAATTTTCTATTGCTTACCTCCCTGCATTATTGTGATTGTCATTAATTTCTCTGCAGAGAGTTTAAAATAAGCATAATTGTTTAAGCACGATAACAACTGATTCAACTCCCCCCCCCCTCAGTTGTCCAACATTTAGCATCAGAGACGACCCCTTTTATCTAAGGGTAGATCCTAGAGCTTAAACATGTCAATCCATGAAGGAAATTCAACCAATAAGGACCCTTTGTTCAATGGAACAAACTTTTCCTTCTGGAAAGTTAGAATGAGAACCTACATAATGGATTTAGGTGTAGATGTCTGGGATGTGGTAGATACTAGTTATGTAAAGCTAGTTGTACTAGCTAATAAGGATGAAAATCTAGAATTTAGCTTCAATGCTAAGGCTATGAATGTTATCTTGAGTGGGCTTGCAGAAGCAGAATTCGTAAAAGTTATGCACCTAGGAACTGCCAAAGAAATGTGGGACAAAATCATTAGCAGTTATGAAGGTAATGAGAAGGTAAGGGATGCCAATCTTCAAACCTACAGAGTACAATTTGAACAACTTAATATGAAAGAAGATGAAACTATTGGAAAATACTTTATGAGAGTTGAAGAATTGGTAAATGCAATGAAAGCACTCGGTGAAAAAATTAAGGAACCTTCTTTAGTTCAGAAAATTTTGAGATCTCTACCAGATAGGTTCAACCTGAAGGTCTTTGCTATAGAAGAACTTAATGATCTAAAAATCTTGGAGTTTGATCAACTTCTAGGAACATTGACTGCATATGAAATGAGAATAGTTAAAGATAAACCCACCTCCAGAGAAGCATCATTTAAGGCAGACAAGAATGAGGATTCTGAGCCTGATGAAATTGAAGCAAAATTTGTGAAGAGACTAAAGAAGGGATCAGGAAAATACAAAGGTAAACTGCCTTTCAAATGTTTCAACTGTGGCAAGATAGGTCATTTTGCAAATAAATGTCCTCACAAAAGAAAGGATTAGACATGTGATGATGTGATGATGAGGAGAAGCACAAACACATAAATTTCTTTAAAGAGAATAATTTTAAGAAGAAAAGTCTTTGTGTAAACAATGATGATGATCCTTCATATGAAGAAGACAACGACTCCTCTATTGAAGATAAACTAAATGATTTTATGCTTATGGATATGGGATATTTTGATGATGAATACACAAAAGGTGAAATGGATGATGAAGAATCTGTGGTGGATATGGAAGGTGAATTAATCAGTGCCTTGGAAGAAATTGACAGACTCATAATTAAGAACAAAAAGAAAAAATAATTGTTGACAAAGTTTGAGAAACATAGTAAACAGTCTAATGAATACTTTTCCCTACTAAAAGTGGAATTATAAGAGGCAAATAAAATCGAAGACATTATGAAACAACAATTATTAGAAAAGAGTTGGAGAATTTTCAAGCCTTGTATCATCAGAATCTGTCAAGTATCAAAGCATCAGAAGAATTGGCCACCATTCTGAATCAACAAAGAAACCCAAAGCTGAAAATAGGTCTGGGTTATGAAGAGGGATCAAGTGGTGATCAACTAGGCAACAAAGAGCCAATCAAGTTTGTGAAATATACCATCTACGACAACAAAAAACCTACAGAAACAAAAGAAGATAATCATCTGCCCAGGAGGAGTAATGAAAGATGTACCAAAATTGAAACCATGGATCAGAGAAATAATGTACTCTCTTCTCAAAGAAATCATCAACATAGAAGAAATATACCTTCTCAAAGAAGACAACCATTTTCCAGGTACCAATGTTTTTTCTGTGGATATTGTTTCTTTTTTTCTAAATTTGGTCATAAAGATGTAAACTGTTCTTTAAAATTAAATTATGAGCAATCAAGACATTCAAGGTATAGATATCTTCCATAAAAAAGAATGAGACAACCAAGTAAAAAACCACCACAGACTGCAAATCACTTTATGGATGGGAAAAAGGACACAGGTTAAGCATAACAATCATTATGATCCTTTATTCGACGAACTAGAATGTTACATCTGTCATAACTATGGACATAAATCTGTTGAGTGTCACTTAAGGAACTATGAACCAGATTTGAATTCCCCTACTGGAAATGTCAAGGTTTGGAAGAAGAAAGAAAGTGACAAGTGTGGATTAGTGTTGTCAGCTCAAAGACAAATGAACCCTTGGTATATAGACAATGGATGCTCCAAACATATGATGGGAGACAAAGGTAAGTTTCTATCTCTAAGTTAAAGCAAATTAGGAAACAAAACCTTTGGAAATGATGCTCCAGGTAAAATAAAGGGTAAAGAGATGGTGAGTTTAAGTAATGGAAAAGGAAAATCCCAAGATGTTCTTCTTGTAGATGGGCTGAAACATAATCTACTCAGTGTAAGTCAAATGTGTGACAAAGGATGTGAAGTGGTGTTCACGTCCAAGTACTACAATATAAAGTCTGTAAACTCAAGACAAGTGGTGGCCAAAGGCATAAGGACAAAAAATAATGTATATGTGCTGAAAGAAGATAGAGAAGAGTGTCATATAAGAAAACATGATGAAAGATGGTTATGGCATAGGATACTTGAACATCTAAACTTGGACCACTTAATCAAGCTCAAAAATCTTGAGGCAGAAAATATCTTCTGAGAATATCAAAGCCCCAAGATTCTATGTGTAAACCCTGCCAAGTAGGAAAGCTAACTAGGACACCGTTTAAGTCCAAGAGCTCTACTTCAATAGAGAAACCACTCCAACTAGTTCATATGGATTTATGTGGACCATCAAGACAGGAAGGCACAGGGAAATAAAACTACTTCATGCTGATTATTGATGATTACTCCAGAATTACTTGGGTTTCCTTTCTCAAGGAAAAAGCTGAAGCATTTGAGAAGTTTAAAATATTTAAGGATTTAACTGAAAATCAAATAGGCAAGAGGTTAAAGGCAGTAATATCAGACAAAGGAGGAGAATTTATGTCAAGTGATTTCAAGGAATTCTATGATAAGCATGGGATCAAAAGAGAATACACAATCCCAAGAACTCCACAACAAAATGGAGTTGTTGAGAGGCAAAGCAAAACAGTGCAACAAATGGCCAAGTCAATGATGAATGAGAAGAACATTGGTCAAACCTACTGGGTAGAAGAAATACAAACAACAGTCCATGTTCTTAACAAAGCCCACCTCAGACCACAAAGTGACAAGACACCTTATGAATTGCAGTATGGGAGACCTACTTCAATCAAACACTTCAAAGTATTTGGGAGTAAATGTTACATAAAGAATAATGATGAGAACTTTGGAAAATATGATGACAGGGTTGATGAAGGTATCTTCTTAGGGTATGCTACAAACAGTAAAGGATACAAATTCTATAATAAGAGGTTGCATAAAATGGTTGATTGTATTGACATAAAAGTTGATGAAGGAATCCCAACAAGAGAGGTGTACAATAATGAGTCTTCTACAGAGGACACAACTAAAGCTAAAGATGAATAGGTCCAAGAATTAGAAAATGAAGACTCTGAATCATATGAAGACACAAATACTTAGACAGACTCAAATCGACAGACAACTTCAAATTCCTCCTCCAGAATCATTCAAAAGAATCATCCTGCAAGTCAGATAATTGGTGAAAAAGACAAAGGTGTAAAAACTAGGAGAAAGATAATCAAAAACACCGAAAAATCACATATAGCTTTCATATCCATTCTGGAACCCAAGAATTTTAATGAAGCTAGCAAAGATGACCATTGGTTTAAAGCAATGAATGATGAACTTGATCAGATTGAGAAAAACAATATGTGGGAGATGGTTCATAGACCTGAAGGTAAAAATATCATTGGTTCCAAATGGATATTTAAGAATAAGTTGAATGAGTAGGGACAAGTTTTCAGGAAGAAATAAATATTGGTCTGTAAAGGCTATGCTCAAATAGAAGGACTAGATTTTGATGAAACATTTGTGCCCGTAGCAAGATTATAAGCTATCATAATATTTCTTGCCTATGCTTGTCATAAAAGGTTTAAAGTCTATCAAATGGATGTCAAGTCATCTTTTCTAAATGGAGATTTAAATGAAGAAGTCTATATGGAACAACCAGAGGGTTTCAAATTATCTGATAACCCTGACTTAGTATGCAAGCTGAAGAAAGATTTATATGGGTTAAAACAAGCCCCTCCTGCCTGGTATCACAGTCTGGATACGTATCTCAAAGACAAAGGGTTCAAGAGAGGAACAATTGAAAACAATCTATATATCAAAACAAAGGATAATGATTTTCTCATCGTGTTGGTCTATGTAGATGACATCATCTTCGGATGTAATAAGGATTCATTGGTACAATGGTTTTCTTCTGCCATGGAGTCTGAGTTTGAAATGTCTATGATAGGTGAACTATCATTTTTTCTTGGTTTGCAAATTACTCAGAGGTCTGAAGGGATGTTCATTTCTCAAGAAAAATATCTAAGAGAAATGTTGAAAAGGTTTCAAATGGAAGAT
>ML807194.1:28860-47140 GCA_009831015.1 Picea engelmannii
TGTAATAGACTTGGTTTATATGATCACATACCTGCAAACCTTAACTTTAACAACAAGAGACTAGCATTTTTATCAAACTTTTCTTTAGTCTCACATGACTAGTTTTGGATTAGTCAACAACCCTAACTTGAAATAATCATAACTATGTACCTGTAACGAATAAAGAACTAAAAATGATACACAATTATATTCAGTGTGTTTTATGCAATTCCTCTAGGTGTCACTACTTGGAACCTCTCAGAAAATTATTTATAGAAAAAATGGCATACCTTGCTAAATTCTGGCTTATTCCAGAGAGTGACCTTGTAGAGTGTTCCCCCCACAAAATATTTTTTGAATAGATTTGAACATGTTACAAAAAATAATAAATACTATACTCTAACCAACACATTTGGTATTACTGAATTTGGATATGTTATGAAGAATTTATGATGTTTTTACCTGAAACGCTTGTTTTAGACTAGTTTCAGGACTAACTACAAACCCTATTTTCCATGGAGTGTAACTCCAAAAATAAAATGACCCATATGATGAAGTTTTTACCAAAATTACTTGGGTATGTTTCCTCAATGGCGTATCAATTTCATGGTCTGAATCATTCTATAAAAAAAATTTATTGCAAAAATGGTGAGATGACCTGTAAATAACATACCTTAGAAAGCATCTTTTCTTCACCTTCTCTCTAAAATTTGGCTTAGATATCCTTTGGTTACCTCATACACCTACATATATTCAATATTCTCAAGTGAAATCTAAAATGAGAGAGCCTTGCATCTTATTTATACTCTCCAAGTAGCTTCCTTAAAAACATCTTCTAGGTCACTTTACCCACTTTCCTTATTTTAGGGTTAACCCACTTCTAAATTCCCCCTCAAATTTATTATTTAAATAATTTATTTTGTATTCACTTTGAATTATAGTACACTCATCACTTTACTTTATTATTTACGTTCTAAAATCTCTTAAACCACTTTGACTACTTTGAACTTTTGGGGCTTCTAGATGACATATGAGAGTCCTCCAACTTCGTAAGGCCATAACTCTCAAACCATGAGGAGTTATGTGATGTTCGACATACCACTAGAAATGGAATGACATATAGTATCCATATATAATAGTGTTACCTACAAACATATCAAAACTCATACCATTATCCATCAAACAAACTTGGGTCCATTACCCAAAACTGGGTTCTCCAACTTCTCATGGTCATAACTCTCTAACCGCGAGGAGTTATGTGATGTTCCACATACCACCGGAAATGGCATGAAAATAACTATCCATATAGGATAATTTCACTGACCTTCATCTCATTATTCCACAAATAAGCATGGGTTCTCTAACCATACTTCTAGGATAACTCAATCTGAAAAGCATCTTCCCATGAGGGATTTCACCATAAGGGGGCCACTTTGGAGTTCATCCATTTGTACCTATTATAAACCATGACAAGAGAATAATGAGTCATATTTACATCAAACAAACTTGGGTCCATTACCCAAACCTTTTTTCTACCAGGATTTCTTCAAGGGTTCACATCAATGACAACCAACCTTAATCAACATACATGTTGGCCCTTGACCAAGTTTTGAGGATACTTGGTCACCTTTTGACCTATTTTGGGACTTCAACAGGCTTTCAAAGGTGGAGCACAAGTCGAAGTGGAGATCGCGAGTGGAGATCGCGAGATCTCAACCCCTTGTTAGGGATTTTTGGATTTTTGGATTATGTAACAGGTATGGGGATATCGGGCCATGGGTTTACCCATGTTAGGCCCATTTTGTAATGTATACATAGAAAGCTAGGCGGTGTAAGTAAGGAATACAAGTGTGTGATGCTAAGTGCTAAGTGTGTACATGCTCTGTGAATGCTATGTGAAGCTTGCAAGTCTAAGTGCAAGAGACTGTAAAATATTATGTAAAGGATTTGTGTTGTAACCTAAGAGGGGGAAGAAGAAGAGAGCTAGTAGTTGGATCTATGTGATCAACGTGGCTTTGTGCATAATGTGTGTCAAGAACTTGCAGAGCTAAGTGCAAGTAAATGTAAGAAGGCTTTGTGCATTGTAAGAAGGATTTGTGATTGAACCTAGCTTAGGGAAGGAGGATCTAGAAGAGTGCGTGTAGATCTCCTATCCTATTTAGAGTAGGATTTTGTGGCTCTGTACATGTAAGAATATTGACTAAAGACAATGAAGAGAAGAAGCATTGGTGGACGTAGCCCTAGGCCGGGGGTGAACCACGTATATCCTGTGTTGTTGTTCTTTGTGCAAAGTTTTGATGTGTTTTATTTATGTGTTTACTTTCTTAAGTACTTGATATAGATGAATGGTAGATATAATTGTTTATGATTTTTCTTAATGATATATATGAATGCTAGATCTAACCTATGTGAATATCCTTTGTGCTGGAATTTACTAGATCTGAGTGAATACTGCGATGCTTTGTAATTAGGGTTTTATTTGTGAAGTAAATACTAGTTAATATAGACGAAATATAACTACTAAGTGCTCTGTTAAGGTGTTGTGATCACATATATCTATCCCATCTAAGGTTGTAGACATCTGAGTCCTGCAAACACCCTTCCCTCTACCTCGGGTGAGACTTCATTGGCTTCGCAGGTGCTGTTGAAAGGGCCAGTAGTTAGGGTTTTGTTGGTGCGCTCTTGAGCGTTGAACCCTAGGTCTACCCTACTGTTCCAACAAATGGTTTTGTTGTCGGGAAAGGAAACTATGATTGCCAGGACCTGAAACTATGATTGTTGGGAATTAATAGTAAAGAGAAAGCTTTGTGCGTAGATTTGTTGCTTTAGTGCGCAGTATTCTACTTGACCTGAAAATCTTTTTGCTAGGAAGAGAAGTCAGATATGAAGAAAAGAGGTAAGATATTGAAGCTTTGTGCTCTGAGAAAGGTAATAATAGTGAAAATGTTTAGATCTGGAAGCTTTGTGCTTTGCTGAAAAGTAAGAACAATGAAAATTTTTGATTGAAAAGGAAAGATAAGTGAAAATTTTTGTTTCAAAAGTATGGATCTAGGTATGTTTGAAATTGTTTTCCCTAGTAGAGAACAACTAGATGAAATAAAGTTTGATATGAATATATATGATGAAAGATATTTTATTCCTATGCATAGAAAGAATGCTTAGACTAACAAATGGATGCAGGATCCTAGAAAACAATTTTTGTAGGTTAACTACTATGACCCTAGTGCACAGTACATAAAAGGATGGGGATCATTTAGGAGAAAGAGAGGATTAACCCTTTGTTATAGTTGCATAAGACCAGGACATATGGCTAAAGAATGCCCAGGTAGAAGACCTAGTTTTGTTTGTTGTAAATCTATAGACCATGAAGTTTTGGATTTCCCTAGAATGATTTCTAAGATTGAAAAAATGAATATGAACCAAGAAAACCCTAAGGAAGACCAAGAGACTAAGGATATGGTAGAACCCCATAAAGAATCAAAATAAGTATTGCTACAGATGAAAGAAACCTTGAATGATCACAAAAATATCAACTTATCAGAGATCTTCAGAGAAAAATAACTTATAGAAGCAAGATTAGGAGATTTCGACATTGATTGTGTGCTGGATGAGGAAACACAAGTGAATATCATGACAGAAAGAACTTGAATTTTTTTAGGAAAGCCTATTATGATTCCTTCATTGGGACAAATAAGATTATTCAGAGGAAATATGATAACACTATGTGGAAGACTTACCCAACTATATATGATTTGTCATGGAACTTCGACAGAGGAAGAATTTGAGGTTGTTAAATTTGTTGAGAATAGTGCCCCATTTTCTATATTATTAGGAAAACCATGGATTGAGAGACACTGAAACATAAGAAAAGAAGAGGAGACCCTAGAGCAGAAGAAGAAAGAACTAAGATACTTCATGACGAAGAGGATAACACACTTACTGAAGGAACAAGAAGACCAGTCGACGCTACTAAATATCAGAGACCTAAATATTGAAGTTAAAGAAACAAAAGAAGACTCACAGAAGAGTAAAGCACTTACCCTAGACAAAGATGAAGTATTACCCTCCAACCCTATGAAACAATGTGAAGTTACTATGACAAAAGGAGATAAGAATCATAATGGAAAAATAAATACTGAGACAAAGATCATAGGGAAGAAAGCTAGAAATCTCAATCAGAAGAGAGATAATCTTGAAAAATTGCAGGATATCCCCGAGGGAACTTCGCAGAAGAAAGGCTTGAAAACTTGGAACTTTGTCTAGATATCAGAACATCGCAACATGGAACTTTTCCATAGTGGAGTGATATGACCATTAGAAACATTATAACCATTAGACCGATGCACCCAAACAGTTAGAACAATAGTTATGAACATAAATCTCACCATCAGACCATTGGGACTGCACCATAATGACCGAACTCCATTAATGAAGACCTCATGTCCATTGGAGAGACCCATTACCTCCTTGTCTACTTATCACATCAACTGTTGCACCGAAAATACTTTTGCGAATTGTATCCTAGCCAACTCATTGCTACTGCATTGTCCTTATCAAGATCGACACCCATTCTATTACTTTGAGCACTCATTCATCTGACAGAGTTATCTGATCATGAGCATGCATGTCGGACGAGCTCAATGTCATAGAGAAGTCAGTTGAAGAAGTTCTAATTGATCTGATGTCCGAGAGAGTGATGTCTATAGGAGTTCAAGCTTCATCGAAGAGAGGAGTGCAAGCCTCTCCATTGAATTTTCGTGGATCTAGACCATCCCGAGTTGCAGCAGAAAAGAGAACCAAGCACCGAGATGACTTATCTAAAGTGAAGTTAATCCCGACTATCCTACCCGACTACATCCTGCCTCTGGCTAGAGCGGTGAGTCGTGATAGTGTCCCAAGATATTTTGATTGTACCCTAGTCACTACATACCTCCCAAAGGGAATACGTGGAGTTAGAACGCAATAGGATAAAATTGCGACATTGAAGTTCAACGACTTCAACCTAGGGGACCACAAGAATTACAGTATGATTGCTCCTCACTGATACTTGACCCGAACGAAGGGGAAGAATTCAAAAATCATCCCTCAACAATGGACTATGAACCTCACGCAGTCTACCATCCTAAATGTGATGAAGATCCCACATTTTAGAAGGCATCAGGAGGTAAATGCATGTGTCAAATATCCTATTATCATGTTACCATGGAGGTGATATATGGTTATACAGATGCATCACAGTCGATCTGACACTGATCGATAGGATCATCGGGCTGAGCATGTAGAGAATTGATCCACAAGACTTATACCCAGGTAAGGCTACAGACCACGCAGTAGCACAGAGGATTAACGACACATATGGCGATCTAGAAAAAGGGACGCGAGGCTACAAGGTAGCTTCCATCCAAAATGGCGTAGTGCGCTTGACCTATCAGCTGATTGTAGGAAATATGGTGAGAAAGAATAGACCTATGAAGGTCACATGGTTTGTTGTGGACCTCGAAGGGAAGTGTGTATAAGGAGTACATATGAATTGGGTAAAGTACCTTGTCAACCAACTTGAATTAGATTTCCACGAAGCCCAGGATCAGGGCTATGAGTTCCACTTTAGCTGGCTCTTGATCCTCATTGCATTTATATATTGGGAGATGCCAGAAGGTGAGACCTTCCCATACATTGAACCGTTCAAGACACTCACTACGAAGTTCACCACGCTATGGTACTCGAGTGACATGGGAAAATAGTGGAAGTTGAACGTGGTATTTCATACATACTACCTCCAGTTGAAGAGAGCCATTGAAGTTGAACCCTGCATGACACCGAACACTTTACACTAGTTCAAGCCACTTATAAAATTTCGTGGAGATCAACATTTTATCTACATAACTATGAAAACATATGATCATAAAGAATAGCCTCAGTTGTACTATAAGCTCACATAGGAGGACCTATAAGAGATAACTAAGGACTAGCCTGCAGATTTCCTTATCCCTGCTGACCCCACAGAAATGTACAATCCTAAACAAATTGGTAGCTCAGAGGCTACTCGCAAAGTACATGATACACCTAGAACCAACAGAAGATAGAAGACAAAGTACATTTAACAGCTGAGTAGTACCTATGAAAAAACTACTTCAGACTCACCTAGAGGAGGAGGTGCTGACGAAGTAAATAAAGAAGATACCAATGGAAAAGATGATCAACAGAAGCAAGGTGAATTAACACCACCTAGGGATCCTGTTGACAAGGCTGATCCCTCTAAGAAAAGGAATGTTTCCCCCATGAAACCTACTTCCCAAAATAAATCCAAAGCCTCCAAGACTAAGCTATATACTGTAGTCATGCTCGATGACTTCAACTTCATCATCACACTGTCTCAGATGCCTCGGAGGAAATATTGCAGAAAAATGAAGCTAAGAAGGAAGAGATGTATGATAGGATTGAGGCAGAACTCAGAGGGGTAAAACATTCCCTTTATTCTAGATGTGCAGTGTCCACTACGACTCCACTGTTAGAAGCACCAAAGTTTGGAGATGAGCCCCCCCAACTCCACAGACTAGCTGATGTGACCGAAGCCCACCTTCGTTGCACACAGGAAGAAACAAAATAGGCCACAAAGGCCCTCAAGCAAGTACATGAAGTACTCGTAGAGAAACGTCAGGTTGTGCAGTAGGAGAAGGCTTACCTCTATCTCAAGTTTGAAGAGGAGAAAGCACAGATCTGACAAGAGAAAGAACAATTGCTCACAGAGCAGCTTGAATTCCAAGAAGCAGTCAATAGAGCACTTTTTTCTATGATAGGATTATAGAAAAAGGTAGAAGAACCAATGGAACATCAAGTAGAGAGGATTTTTGAAGCCATCCAATAGCTTCAATAGAGAATATCAGACTTAGAGCTACAGGCAGTGCCACACACCCTGCAGGAAGTGCGTGAGCAAAGAGAAGCAACTGCTTGGGGCACAATTGAGAGAATCAATACCTTCACCATGGAATGTAAAAAACTCATTGATCACAGTGTGTAGAATAATGAGAGACTGAATAAAGACCCGAAACTAAAGGCACTAGAGTCCCAAATCTAGGAGGCAAAGAAGTAAGCCACAACATTATAGGAACAGTTGAATCTCCTGTCAGTAGTTGAAAGATTGAAGTGATCCTAGGAACAACGCGGTGCTCAACAACAGGTCCACACCATTTAGAGAAAAGTCATGGAAGTAACTCAGAGGCTCCAACCAGTCCAGGACGAACCATGCCAACTATTTGAAGAGATTGAAGTCTAGGGAGAAGAGCTAGAATAAGTAGTCACTAAAGTCGAACAACGCTTACAGGGACCTATCAATGAAGTAGTTATCCATGAGTTCTCTGAGCAGGAGGCCTTGGCACAACAACAGGTCGAAGTAGCTTGAGCCAAGCTCGAGACTTTTAAAACAAAGCTACCCAGATCAGAGTGAATCGGGACGAGTCACGGGTGAGTGTTGGGGGCCTATTGTCCCTTGATCAAGTTTTTAGGATCCTTGGTAACCTTTTGACCTATTTTAGGACTTTGACAGGCTGTCGAAGGCGGAGCTCAAGTCGAAGCGGAGATCGCAGGATCTCAGCCCCTTGTTAGGGATTTTTGGGTTTTGGGATTATGTAACAGGTATGGGGATATTGGCCCATGGGTTTACCCATGTTAGGCCCATTTTGTAATGTATAAATAGAAATCTAGGAGATGCAAGTAAGGATGAAAAGTGTGTGATGCAAAGTGCTAAGTGCGTACATGATCTGTGCATACTGTGTGATGCTTGCAAGGCTAAGTGAAAGAGACTGTAAAATATTGTGTAAAGGCTTTGTGTTGTAACCTAAGAGGGGGAAGAAGAGGCTTGAAGAGAGCTAGTAGTTGCATATATGTGATCAACGTGGCTTTGTGCATATTGTGTGTCGATAACTAGCAGAGCTAAGTGCAAGTAATTATAAGAAGGCTTTGTGCTTCAACCTAGCTCAGGGAAGGAGGATCTAGCGGAGTGTGCGAAGATCTCTTGTCCTATGCGGAGTATAATTTTGTGGCTCTTTGCATGCAAGAATCTTGACTGAAGATAATAAAGAGAAGAAGAGTTGGTGGACGCAGCCCCAGTCTGGGGGTGAACCACATATATCCTATGTTGTTGTGCTTTGGGCGAAGTGTTGATGTGTTTTATTTATTTGTTTATTTTCTTAAGTACTTGTTATAGATGAATGGTAGATAGAACTATTGATTCTTTGTTCTTAATGATATAGATGAATTCTATATCTAACCTATGTGAATATACTTAGTGTTGGAATTTACTAGATTTGAGTGAATAATGTGATGCTTTGTAATTAGGGTTTTATTTGTGAAGTAAATACTGGTTAATACAAACGAACTATAAATGCTAAGTTCTCTGTTAAGGTGTTGTGATCACAGATATCTATCCCAACTAAGGTTGCAGACATCTGAGTCTTGGAACCACCCCTGCCTCTACCTTGGGTGAGACTTCATCTACTTTGCATGTGTTGCCGAAAGGGTCAGTAGTTAGGGTTTTGTTGGTGCGCTCTTGAGCGTTGAACCGTGGGTCTGCCCCACTGTGCCAACAATACCCTACCCCCCTATGGATTTTAACATGAGACCTCTGAGGAGGAAACACATATTCTTAACCATTAGGCCCACTTAGGCTATATTAATACATTAATACATTTTAATAATGTATTAACTCATTATTATATGAATGCATAACAATGAATATATTTATACATTATTAATTAACACATTGCTAAAGTATTAATACATTGATGTTTTACATCAATACATTGTTATGGTTTACCTTAGTTGACCATGACTTCACCATGTTTGACCATGTCTATGATTGACCATTACCTTAATTATGGGTAACTTTTGTTGGCCATGTGATGATGCACACTCCCTCCACAACTCGCAGGTTGAAAGGTCCACGTCAACACATGATCTTTCCTTTAACACTGGCCCGAAGAGCTTTGGAATGGCTCTTCTATTTCCCTTTTGGGAAACCTGCACCCACAATCAAATTTCAGAAATTCCCCTTTTGCTTCTGGAAATCAGAATTCACCCTTTCGTGAATCTGTTGGTCACGTGCTTGTCTATCAGATCTATGAAACCCGAAAACCGTCAATGTTGACCTGTCCTCTTCTCTTTCGGGCTTTTCCTTATCGTGATTTCAGTAGTCATGGTGTCCAACAAATTGTTCCCACGATTCCTGAAACCCTATGTTTCTAAATTCCGACACGCTCACAAAGTTGTCCTCTCAACACCCCCTTACTCCATCGAGACTTCAGACTTCGTGATATCACAAATCCTAATGTAAAGAATTTGGAAATTCACTCCCCAAAACTCTGAAATGGTCAACAGAGTTTGAATCCATGTCAAAAGTGTGCCACTTTTCTGCTTTGTTGACTCTTGTGGTCCCACACCATTCTCTTAACCTTCAGGATTTCATGTTTCGTGATTTCATGATTCCTGTTGCAAAGGTTACGGAACTTCCACCTACGAAATCCCAAAATAGGAATCCACTTGTAAATCCAACAACCCGTGTGGCTTGGATCTATGGTCCTATTCCTCCTAAGCTTAGAACCTTTAGGAATACTTGCGGTAACTCCCTTTCTCTCCGTGAGGTCTGACAACTCACGAAAATTCATGAATTCTCTACAGATAATTTCGACCGTCCATTCTTTCTTCGAGAACTCGTCCTCCTGTGGTCCGACGTCGCTATGCCTTCCTTCTACTTCTTTGAAGGTTCAAATCCTTCTGAACTTTCCCAACTTCGAGTCTTTTAGAAACCCTTGCATGCACTCCTTACAACAGACTTTCAAGCACTTCTAAGTGTTGAAATCCTTCAACTTTGTGCACACCTGCAGCAACAGTCTCTAAATACTTCTCTTAGGTTCGCAACCCTGAGGCTTCACTCGACCTATGCACTCCTTGCACAGCTCCTGTGCCCAACTGCACTTTTTTGGAAATGAGAACAAAAGATTCCTCTCTTGAGCTTTCAGAGACAAACCTCTGAACACCTTGTCGACACACTCCTTGCGGACAATTCAACTGCACTCCTTGCAGGAACTCTTGCTCAGATAGAGAAACAATTGAAACTCATTCCTTTTACCTTTCCTCTCAGATTTCAAACATTCAACAATAAATCATTCATACATAGCATAAAAGAAATTGCATGACAGAAAGAGTAAAAACATTCATGAGCATAACATTCAAAGATGCATACACAGAGAATATATAAACACCATGAGTCTGAATCACAACTTTCTTGTATTAATTAAAAACTTCTGTACATGGAGTCTGCTACACATCTCTCTGATTCTCTTCTATGCTCATCATCATGCTCCTAATGTTACAATACACAATGAGGGTGTCTATATCCTGTTTCCCTCTCTCAGTCTAAAAATTGTCTAATCTAGAATTAAATTCTATCTACTTTCATTAACTACCGTAAATGCCTTCTACCTACTAAGGACGAGAGCAAATCGCTCAAGGTTTGTTTACATTATATAAGTGCACCTCCACTTGATGTTTCATTAATGGTTCAGTATATTTCAAAATTTGTGTTGGGCGCTTTTCCAGTTGTCCATTGTCTCCGCGCTGGCTCGCTTGAGTTGCTCCTGCATCATACTGCTTCGCTTGAAAATTTTCATGGGATCCTATCCATGAGCTCACACACGGTTTGTCCATGCCTCTGGATCTCTGCTTCATTCTCCCAGCTGGTATATTCAACTGGATGGCCCTTCCACTTGACCAAATATTCAAAGTATTGCTTCCGCCTGGTCTTCTTGCTTACTCTTTTGTCCAGTATGTGTTCCATTTGTGGCTTATCTGCAACTGGCATCTTCTTTGTCCACTGGATCACTGGTTGTTCATCTCCTATTCCTGTTTCCTCAGATTTATATGGGTACAAATCCGAGATATTGAATATCACAGAAATTCTGATCCCATCGGGTAATTCAATCTTGTAAGAATTCATCCCAAATTTCTTCAAGACCTTACATGGTCCGATTTTCTTCATCTTCATCTTATTATATGTTCCCCTCAGGAACCTTTCCTTCCTTAAATGTGACAGAATTAAGTCACCAACCTCGAACTGAAGTTGTCTATTGTGCTAATCGGCTCTACGCTTATATTCTTGGCTCGAATTCTGTAGTCGCTGCTTCACCTGGATGTGAAGTTCCCTCATCGCCTCTGCGAAATCTTCTGCACTAGCGCTCCTAGTTGAAATCTGTTCTAAATCTCTCAATTCAGAAATTCCCCTCAGTTGCATGCCATAGACAATTTGAAATGGACTTTTCCCTGTGCTTCTATTAACCGAGTCATTATAAGCAAATTCTACCTTTGGTAATACGTTGTCCCAATGGCTGTGGTTTTCTATCACCAGGCTTCTCAGCAACTCTCCCAAAATTCTGTTTATCACTTCTGTCTGTCCATCCGTCTGAGGATGATAAGCCGAACTGAATGACAAGTTAGTTCCCAGATTATTCCATAAGGTCCTCCAAAAGTGTCCTATGAACTTTGTGTCTTGATTCGAAACTATGCTTCTTGGTAAGCCATGAATTCGAATGACTTCTTTGAAAAACATATTCGCAATGTAAGTTGCGTCACTAGTCTTCTGACATGGAATGAAGTGTTCCATCTTGGAAAGTCTATCCACCACCACAAATATTGAGTCAAATCCTCTTTGTGTTCTTGGCAACCCCAATATGAAATCCATGCTGATTGTATCCCATGACCTTTCAGGTATGGGTAATGGTGGATAAAACCCTGCATTATGTTTCCTCCCCTTCGAATGCTGGAAAATTATGCATCTCTCTACGAATCTTTTGACGTCTTCTCGCATTCCCGGCCAAAAATATGACTCATTCAATTTTGCGAACGTCTTGTCATGACCAAAGTGCCCTGCAAATCCTCCACTGTGTTTCTCCTTCATCAAATTCTCCCTCATAGAGCATTTCGAAATACACAGTTGATTACCTTTAAAGAATAATCCTTCCCGAATCATGTATTTTTCCCATTGGCTTCTATCTCATAGAATTGGATTCTCAGCTACTTCATATGCTTCCTTGAAATTCTAATCACCTCGGTACATGTTCCTGAGATCATCAAAACCCAACGTTTTGACTCTGAACTCCTGCAACAACAAACACTTCCTGCTCAAAGCATCAACAACTTTGTTAGTAGTACTCGAAATATGTTTAATCACAAAAGTGAAATTATGCATATATTCAACCCGTTTAACATGTCTTTGATTCAAATTTTCCTATTGAGTCACAAACTGCAATGCATGATTGTCACTGTACAAGACAAACTCTTTCGGGATCAAGTAATGTCTCCATTTCTTCAATGCTTGGATAATAGCATAAAACTCCTTATCATAAGTGCAGTACTTCACTTTCGCTTAATTCAACTTCTCACTAAAGTATTCTATCGACCTGTTTTCCTGACTCAAGACTGCCCCTATTGCAAATCCACTTGCATTGCATTTCACTTGAAATGTCCTTTGGAAATCCGGCAACACCAAGATTGGTTGTTCCGTGATCTTCCTCTTCAACAAATTAAAACTCTTCTCAGCCTTTTCTGTCCAGTGAAAATACTTGTGTCTTTTCTTCACTGTGTCCATCTTTGGTGCACTAATTCCATTGAAATTCCTAATGAAATATTGGTAGAAACTAGCCAATACGTGAAAAATTCTCACCTCAAAAACATTTTTCGATGATGGCCAATTCTTGATTACCTCCACCTTATCTGGATCCATCCTCAACTCATCTGTAGAAATAACAAATCCCAAGTAGATGAGCTCTGTCATCATGAATGAGGATTTCTTCATGTTTATCAACAACGTCTCCTACTGCAATCTCTGCATCACTATAGCCAAATGCTTCAGATGCTCTGCCACTGTTTTACTAAAAACCAGTATGTCATCTAAATACACAATGACGAATTTTCTGATGAACTCCCTCAGGACTTCGTTCATCAACCTCATGAAGGTACTCGGTGCATTTGTTAATCCAAATGACATAACAAGCCATTCATACAACCCCTCATTGGTTTTGAATGTTGTCTTCCACTCATCAACTTCTCTCATGCAGATCTGGTGATAACCACTTTTCAAATCAATCTTTGAAAAATACTTTGCTCCACTCAAGCAATCCATCAAATCATCCATCCTTGGCAATGGAAATATGTACCTGATGGTTATCTTGTTGATCACCCTTGAGTCAGTACACATTCTCCAGCCTCCATCTTTCTTCGGACTGAGCATTGTCGGAACAACACATGGACTCAAGCTTTCCTTGACCAAACCTTTGTCCAACAACTCTTGGACTTGTCTTTTGACCTCTTCATTCTCTTGCGGCCTCAATCTGTACACAGATTTGTTTGGAAAACTGGCTCCTGGTATGATATCAATGTGATGACTCACACTTCTAATCGGTGGCAACGACTGAGGTAGTTCATCCACTACTATGTCAACAAACTCTTCCAACAGTTCCTGAACTTGCTCTGGTAAATCATCCACCCTTTTGCTGGTCAAAATAATCTTCGGTTTTTTGACCACAATGAACTGCGGTTCCTCCTTCTTCTTAACCTCTGTAAGAAGTTGCTTCCCACTCATGAGAAGTACAGTGTTGCTTACTTCCAGTTTCACCTCCTTATCCTTGATTGGAAGCAACATGTGAGTCCTCCCATTATTCTCTAGGGTGTATGTGTTCATTCTTCCATCATGAATCACATTCCTGTCATATTGCCATGGTCTACCCAGTAATAGATGACAAACATCCATAGGAATGACATCACATAATATCTTATCATTATATCCTCTTATCTTAAATTCAACTAAACATTGTTTAGTGACAGTTACCTGATGTCCTTTTTGTAGCCACCAAACTCTGTATAGGCTTGGATGATCGATCGTTTCCAGCTCCATCTTTTCTACCATCTCCATAGAAATGAGATTATCTATGCTACCACTATCTACAATGACCTTTCATACCCCGTCCTTGGTCTTGCAAGAAGTCCAGAAAAGTCTGGTCCTTTGGACTAAATTCTTCACCTCCTTCTCTGGTGTCAAAAGGACTTTTTGCATCATCAACGATCTTCCGCCTTCAACGTCTTCTGCCTCAACATCTCGCCTCTGTTCTTCGGCGATGTGAGCTTCTCCACTTTATTTCTTTTTATCTGGACACTCGTAAGACTTGTGCTCATTCTTCCTGCATTTGAAGAATGTTATTACTCCACCTCTTCCTCTTCCTCTACCTCTAGTATGAGGAAAAGTGTTATTGTCAGCATAATCTCCTCTCTGTTCAGTATGCTGCCCTATCTGTTTAGCATATTTCCCTCACAATGAGGTTCCACCTCTCTCAGTTCGAGTCTGAGGTTTCTTCCAGTTTTCTTTGGGTTTTTGATATTTTTCCTGGGCAACTGATTTTCCTCTGGGCTGTCTTCTGCCTCGGCCTCTTTAACCCTACTTTCGACTCAGCTTCTCTTCCACTTTCAGAGCCATCTGATAAGAATCTTCCACTGTTCGGATGGTTACCATTCTCATCTCATCTTGAATATCGTATCTCAGGCCATTCATGTATTTGGAAACTTTTTCATCATCTCTCTCCCGATGACCTACCCTGATGTTCAGCATATAGAATTCTTTAGTGTATTCTTTCACTGTCATTAGCTTCTGTCTCAGGTTCTTCATCCTCGTGAACAGAGTAATCTGGTAATCCCTGGGGATGAATTTCACTTTCATCTTTGTGATCATTCTATCCCATCTCTTGATCTTCTGCTTACCTTTGCAACATCTATCAACTTGTAGTTCATCCCACCACAATGATGCATGTCCTTTCAATCTTTTGACAACATGCTTGACTTTTTTGTCTTCCTCGACATCTTCATAGTCAAAGTATGTGTCTAGAGCTCTAATCCAGTCTAGAAGCTCCTCTACATCCAAGTTTCTCTCATAAAATGGAATGTCCATTTTCTCTCTTGCATCCATTCTTGCAATAGCTCTGATCAAACGTTCGTTTGCTACATCTTTAGCTGCAACTTCTTCTTCACGTTCAACTTCAACTTCACTTTCGGAATCACTAAGATCCTAACACTGACTGTGCGTCTTTGTGCCATCTCCATGTCTTCGAGTCTAGCTTGTAGATCACGCATTTCTTTCTCCATGGCTGGATCAGTCATCTGCCTACCTCTTCTTCTTAGTATTTCCCTATTCTCTGGTGGATCGGGTGTTTGTCTGTCCCTTCTCCTTGGCGGCATGGTGAAATATATTTTCTTCTCTGCTATAGAAAGCAAATAACCTTTTTGTGCTTTGATACCACAAATGATGATGCACGCTCCCTCCACAACCCGTAGGTCGGAAGGTCCACATCAACACAAGATATTTCCCTTAACACTGGCCCGAAGAGCTTCAGAATGGCTCTTCTATTTCCCTTTCGAGAAACCTGCACCGACAATCAACTTTCAGAAATTCCCCTTTTGCATTGGGAAATCGGCCTTCTCCCTTTTGAGAATCCATTGGTCACGCGCTTGTCCTTCAGATCTCTAAAACCCGAAAACCATCAATGCTGACCTATCCTCTTCTCTTTCGAGCTTTTCCTTATCGCAATTTCGACTGTCGTGGTGTCCAACAACTTGTTCCCGTGATTCCCGAAACCCGATGTTACAAAATTTCGACGTGCTCACAAAGTTGTCCTCTCAAGGCTCCCTTACTCCATCGAGACTTCAGACTTCGCGATATCGCAAATCCAAATGTAAAGAATTTGGAACTTCACTCCCTGAAACTCCGAAATGGTCAATAGAGTTTGACTCCATGTCAAAAGTGTGCCACCTGTCCGCTTTGATGACTCTTGTGGCCCCACACCATTCACAAATGATGATGCATGCTCCCTCCACAACCCGTAGGTCGGAAGGTCCACGTTAACATAGGATCTTTCCCTTAACGATGGCCCGAAGAGCTTCAGAATGGCTCTTCTATTTCCCTTTAGGGAAACCTACACCCACAATCAACTTTCAGAAATTCCCCTTTTGCTTTGGGAAATCAAACTTTTCCCTTTCGCAAATCTGTTGGTCACGTGCTTGTCTTTTAGATCTCTGAAACCTGAAAAACGTCAATGCTGACCTGTCCTCTTCTCTTTCGGGTTTTTCCTTATCGCGATTTTGGCGGTCGCGGTGTCCAACAACTTGTTCCCGTGATTCCTGAAACCCGATGTTCCAAAATTCCGACGTGCTCACGAATTTGTCCTCTCAACACCCCCTTACTCCATCGGGACTTCAAACTTCGCGATATCACGAATCCTAATGTAAAGAATTTGGAGCTTCACTCCCTGAAACTACGAAACGGTCAACAGAGTTTGGCTTTATGTCAAAAGTGCGCCACCTGTCTGCTTTTCTTACTCTTGTGGCCCCACACCATTCTCTTAACCTTCAGGATTTCATGTTTCGTGATTTCACGATTCCCATTGTAAAGTTTATGGAACTTCCACCTACGAAATCCTGAAATAGGAATCCACTTGTAAATCCAACGACCCATGTGGCTTGGATCTACAGTCCTATTCCTCCTGATCTTAGAACCTTTAGGAATACTCACGGTAACTCCCTTGCCCTCCGTGAGATCTGACGACTCACGAAAATTCACGAATTCTCTATAGAGAATTCTGACCGTCCGTTCTTTCTTCGAGAACTCGTCCTCCTATGGTCCGACGTCGCTATGCCTTCCTTCAACTCCTTCGAAGGTTCAAATCCTTCTGAACTTTCCCAACTATGAGTCTTTCAAAAACCCTTGCACGCACTCCTTACGACAGACTTTCAAGCACTTCTAAGTGTTGAAATCCTTCAACTCTGCGCACACCTGCAGCAGCAGTCCCTAAATACTTCACTTAGGTTCACAACCCCGAGGCTTCGCTCGGCCTGTGCACTCCTTGCACGGCTCCTGTGCCCAACTGCACTTTTGTGGAAATGAGAACAAAAGCTTCCTCTCCTAAGCTTTCAGAGACAAACCTCTGAACACCTTGTCGATGCACTCCTTGCAGACAATTCAACTGCACTCCTTGCAGGAACTCTTGCTCAGATAGAGAAACAATTTAAACCCATTCCTTTTCCCTTTCCTCTCAGATTTCAAACATTCAACAAGAAATAATTCATACATAGCATAAAAGAAATTGCATGATAGAAAGAGTAAAAAAATTCATGAGCATAACATTCAAAGATGCATACACAGAGAATATATAAACACCACGAGTCTGAATCACAACTTTCTTATATTAATTCAGAACTTCTGTACATGGAGTCTGCTACACAGCTCTCTGCTTCTCTTCTATGCTCAACATCATGCTCCTAATGTTACAATACACAATGAGGGTGTCTATATCTCGTTTCCCTCTCTCAATCTAAAAACTGTCTAATCTAGAATTAAATTCTATCTACTTGCATTAACTACCGTAAATGCCTTCTACCTACTAAGGACAAGAGAAAATCGCTCAAGGTCCATTTACATTAGACAAGTGCGCCTCCACTTGATGTTTCATTAATGGTTCGGTATATTTCAAAATTTGTGCTGGGCGCTTTTCCAGTTGTCCGTTGTCTCCGCGCTAGCTCGCTTGAGTTGCTCCTACATCACCATGACCAAGAATAATAAAGTAGTAATAATACATTAATAAAGAAAAAATACATTTTTACATAAATACATTATTACATTAAAATATTACATTATTGCTTTAATACATTAATTAAGTATTTATAGATCATGATAATGTATAAATACATTATAATTAAAATATTTATACATTTTTCATTAAATTGTTACGAAAGTAACTAATACATATATTAAAATAATACATTAATAAACTTTTAATACACTAGTAAAGTAATATATTATTAATAATACATAATATACTAATAAAATAATAGATTAATAAAAAAACATAATTAAAATATTAATATCTTAATAAATTATTATTAATTAGTACATCAATAAAGGAGAAAAACATTAAAATGGTATTAAAGTTTTAATATTGCATTAAGAGATTGAAGTAATAAAGTAAAAATATATTAATAATATATTACTACATAAATAGAAAACATTGATCATGACCATGAGGATGGTGGTAATCATGATTCTTTGACCATTAGAGTGGATGGTTGACTATGCTTCATGACCATAGTTAAGTGCAATTGATGATGACCATAACAATGAATGATTGACCATGCCATGAGCATGTCCATGGCTGACCACAAATGACCATGCACATGAATATCCATGGTGTAGAATATATATATATATATATAT